>JAYMTH010003904.1:0-10354 GCA_036897465.1 Pelargonium australe | reverse complement strand
AAGTTTAATTTTAGAAACTTAAATGTATATCATTATTATCATTATTTTGATTTATTATACAAAATTATTAATTAATTAAATGTGTTTGTTAAAAATTTATATATTTTTTTATTTATTAAATTCGTTAAAATTACCCGTGCATCGCACGTGTGTATAAGCTAGTGATTAACTAAATTAGGCATTTTGGAAGTTTGTAAGGCTTTGACCTCTTTCTTTTAATATGTCAATTACGGTTCGATCTTCATAAAATAAAATAGAAAAGAACAGACGAAAGTATACAAATTAATGATATGGTTTAAGCAATTCTTTGAATTCGAAATAGAGGGAAAATTCAAGTAATTAATTTGGTGGTATATATTGTGTAATTGACAGAAAGAGATTCTTGTGCAAGTTCAAAGAATGAATTCAAGATTTAGGATTGAAAGGCTTTTAGCAAAATGACTGGTTCACTTGAGACTGCACATGCATGCATTTAGATTATCAACCCTAGCTAATATATAATAAAAGTTTATATACTTTTTTCACAATTAAGAATAGTGTTTTAATGGCTAGGTTAAGTTCATGGATGGTACTATAGCTACTAACCTGCTTAAGATTCTCTTACCATTCTATCTTGTTCTTCAAAAAGACTTGTCCTTGCCTTCTTTTCTTTTAACTTATCTTCTTCTTTATTATTGTGTTTTTTTTTTTTTAAAGAAAAAAAAGAAGAGAGTTTTTATTTATTTATTTTGCGTCTGTTATAACATTTATCTTTCTCAGATATATGAATCATTTAGAATCGTCGGCTTATAAAATATCACAAATTTAATCATTGAACTTTGCCGCTTGACCATTGAGAATCAGTCATTGATGTACCTCTTTGACTCAAATAAAAGAAGCGCATTAAAGTGTGATATTGTCTTGCCCACATGTTTGAGAGTTTTTTCAGAAATGTTCTAAATCTCAAATCTTGTGAGCTTCTTAATCTTGAGGGCGGGTCTCTTTCTTGCGCACGATAAAACACCAATGAGTGGAGACCCTAGATGTGTTTCTTGAACACCGTTTCAAGTGCGGGACTAAGATACTTAACCGAAAAGCACAAAAGTTTGAAAGAATTATAGATAGGGAGTATCAAGTGTAGATGTTAATTGTGGATCCCTACTATTAACAATGAATGAGACATTTATATTTACAAACTATCTTTCTATTCGTGCCGTTTGCGGGTTCCGGATGAGCTTGAGAGTTCCCGCTTGTCCTTCGATCATTTTGGAGTAGAGTGGACTCATAGGAGCACGTATGTTTCAGGTATTTATACTCACAAAAATTTACATATAAAATTGAGTGCCAATTTCGGGTTCTATTCAGCTTCATTAGTGTAGCTCCAAAGCCCAAAACTTGAGCTTAAAAATATCTTGGGCCCATCATAAATAAGTGAAAAATAAAATTGGTTTCTTGCTCCAAAATTTACTGTTTTTTGTCTTGTTTGGCCACAACTTGAATGTGGATGGTGAAGATGGGGGCAATGGTTCTTCATTTTGGTTTCTGGTTCCACTAAAAGTAAAATACAAGACAAGTCAAGGAAATTGATGCGTGATCAAAGCACAACCATTAATTAATTAATCCCCAGAAAACCATCTTTTTTTTTCACCCAAGACTATCATTGGTACTTGAAATGCTTTTTCCATTTTAACTGGAATTAGTAACCACTGGATGGAGCTTAATTTCTATTTATTTCCATGTTTGTGATTGTGAGTGAACAAGTGTGTGTGTGTGTGTGTGTGAATCACTTTGTCAAAGGAGTGTCTTCATGTTTCCATGACTGGTAATTAGTAAAGTTATAGAGATATAGCAAGAAGAAGAAGAAGAAGAAGAAGAAGAGGAACTCAAACCATTTCCAGGTAGTGTTTCTCTATTTTGCAAGTTCTGCGTTTTGGGTTTCTTTTCATTTGCTTAAATTTGAAACCTTTTGTGCTATTCTGTAAGATTTCTACGGTTTTCAGTTATATTAGGTGTTTTCAGGCATTTTGGGGATTGTTTCTATGGTAGCTAGCAATTTAGCTCTTGTTTTGAGTCTTCAAGTTTGGGCTAGATGGTTCTTGTTTGTTGGGAAAGCATGAACTTTAACATTGTTGCATAGAGACTTTCTGAGGAAACATATGCAGATCTCATAAAATTCATACTCCTAGGTGCAGATAAATTGGATCTTAATCCATAGAAAGTAGTGTTTTGTGTGTGAAGAATCAGTGAATCTTATTACATGTATTGGGTCATTATTCAAGATAAAATTTGCCTCTATGCTGTTGATATTGTTCTAATCTTTCATGTTTATTTACTTGTGTTTCTGATGCTTTTTCAGGTATGTTTGTACCAGTAGCAGTGGCACTGGTGGTTGGTTTTGTGGGGTGGGCTTATCGTTCCATAAAGCCTCCCCCTCCGAAGATATGTGGATCGATAGATGGTCCTCCCGTTACTTCGCCTAGGGTCAAACTCAGCGACGGGAGGCATTTGGCCTATCGAGAGGCCGGAGTCCCCAAGGAAGAGGCTAAGTACAAGATCATCGTTGTTCATGGCTTTGATAGCTCCAAAGACTCCCAGTTAGCTGTCTCCCAAGTACAATTCTGATTTCTAACTTTTTATACACCTCGTTTGTGATTGGATTGTTGTGTTCACCTTTACGCAACTTTGGTTGTAAAGAAACAGAACACTGAGTTGATGAATGATTGCTAGATTGTGTTTATACAGCTTTTGTTATGTTGATTTCAGGAGTTTGTAGAGGATCTTAAGATACATTTTGTGTCGTTTGATAGAGCTGGTTACGGGGAGAGTGATCCAAACCCGTCACGGTCAGTGAAGAGTGAAGCATTTGATATTCAAGAACTTGCTGACAAATTGCAGATTGGACCCAAGTTTTATGTTCTTGGGGTCTCAATGGGAGCTTACCCTGTATGGAGTTGCCTAAAGTATATACCGGACAGGCAAGAAACACGAGCACTATCGATTGTCTTACCTTTCGAATTGTCAGATGGAATGCTCGGTTAATTACATCTTTTTACTGATGATCGGTTTACAGGTTGGCAGGGGTTTCCCTGGTGGTTCCGTTCGTGAACTACTGGTGGCCTCGGTTTCCTGCCAAGCTTCGGAAAAAGGCCTTCGGTAAGCTCCTTGTTCAGGACCAATGGGCGTTTCGAGTAGCACACTACACCCCTTGGTTGTTTTACTGGTGGATGACTCAAAAATGGTTCCCGTCGTTAAGTATATCTTCTGGAAACATGGCAATTTTCAGCCCCTCGGATCTGGAGGCCTTGAAGAAGTTGTTGGAAGCCCCAAGAACCGGACAAGTACTTCCTAAGATGTTTCGAGCATATATACATCCTGTTGATAAAGTATTTTATTAGGAATTTGTTTCATTGACTTGATACTCGGGTGTGCTTCTCGTTCCAGGAGAAGATACGACAGCAAGGTGAGCATGAATCTCTGCACCGGGACATAATGGCGGGTTATGGAAAATGGGAATTTGATCCTCTGGATCTTGACAATCCTTTCCCTGCAAATGAGGGCTCAGTTCACATTTGGCAAGGCTATGAAGACAGGATTATCCCCTTTGAAATTAACCGATACATTGCGGAAAAGCTCCCTTGGATCAACTATCACGAGGTTCCTGATCGTGGACATTTTCTGAGTTTCGATAACAATATTTGTGAAGCCATATTAAAGGCTCTTTGTCTGGAATAAGCTCCTCATGTAGTAGGAATCCATGAAGACTTAAAAGGTATTTAAATAAATGCAGTACCTGTATACTGTACATTTGAAAGTTGTTTTTCAGAATATCATAAGGTGTTAGATCCTATTTGGAAGTAATTGAAGATTGGCTCTGATGGATATTTGCTGTTAACTATGTATTCTACTGGTTTTTTGGTTCAAGTCTGTGACCATGAACCCATGAATTGAACTAATAAGAAAGTTAGGTGTACGCAAGACATGAGATGTAACAATAAAAAGTAAAATTACAATACGGAACTGTTGTTGCAGCTAACTTTTGCTAATATTTGAAAAAATGCTGTCAGATGGAATGAAACCAGTTATTAGTGTAATCACTGACATTTATTAGAGCGAAAAAAACATGTAAAAGTCATGCATGATTAGTACATAAAGTAGTCGTTTCTGTTTCGTTATTGTATTCCTTACACATATCTTTTGCAAGGACATAGCTGCAAAAATAGGACCCTACCTCACATCATAGTCTAAACCAATCCACTAGGAAAAGAGTTTTCATTGCAATTCTTATTTTCCAAAAAGGGTTTTGTTTCTTCTTTGGTGAAGACAGCCAATAATTGTGAATCATTCAAGTTCTATGTTCATTAATAGTTTTTATTTATTTATTTTTAAATTTGCTTCATTATCCTGTATCTACCCAAAAGGAAATGGGTTTGGCTTCGTTTTCCTTGTGTGGGTTTCTTGTCTAAGAATTAGAAATTTCAGAGGGATGGAGAAGGATTGGTTGGTGAGGAACTGAGGATGGTGTTCACTAATCAACTAAAAGTCAGACAAAGACCGTTGATTAGTCTACTGAGACAACATGTTAGGACCATCTCCTTCTTGCTATAAAACATGCCTGATACTTATAAATGAAGTGGTACCTAGTATCTTCTCAAGTCAACTTCTGCTATCTTTTGATACTTGTCTGATTCCATCTTATTTCACTTGCACAGGCATGTTGGTTATTGCAGCAACCGTGTTGGTGGCTGGTGTTTTGATTTATGCATATAAGAGCACCAAGCCTCCACCTCCCAAGATTTGTGGATCCCCACATAGTCCTCCGGTCACTTCTCCGAGGATTAAGCTCAGCGATGGAAGGTATTTGGCCTATAGGGAGAGGGGTGTCCCTAAACATAATGCCAAATACAGAGTCATTTTCGTCCATGGCTTCGATAGCTCCAAGGACATTTATTTGCCACTATCTCAAGTATGTATCATTTATTTTAGTAGAAAATGACTTGGAAATTGGTTCTTGTTTCATAACTAAAAAGAAGTTATACCTGATTTTGGCTGTGCTGCAGGAAGTGATGGAGGAACTCGGTGTGTGTATTGTGACATTCGACAGAGCTGGGTATGGGGAAAGTGATCCCAAACCGGACCGCTCTGTGAAGAGTGAAGCATTCGACATTCAAGAACTAGCAGACCAGTTGCAACTTGGATCCAAGTTTCATGTCATTGGGGTTTCCATTGGAACTTACTCCATCTGGGCTTGCCTTAAATACATACCTCACAGGCACGCCGTGTTTCTTGTTTCTCTTCTTGATTCTGCCATTTTTTTTTTTTCACCAATTTGACTCAAGGCTCAATGGTTGCATTGCAGACTGGCTGGTGTGACTCTGGTGGTTCCAGTCATCAATTTCTGGTGGCCTTCTTTTCCTCCCAAGCTGACCAGTGAGGCCTACCGGAGCCAACTCAAGAGGGACCAAGTGAAGCTTTGGATCGCGCATAACACTCCTAGACTGGTTTACTGGTGGATGACCCAGAAGTTGTTTCCTTACTCCTCTATCATGCAGAGACACCCAATTCTTTTGAACAAACGAGACCTCGAAACCATTCAGACAATGTCACAAGTGCCAATGCCCGACGAAGTAATTTCTCATGTTATCTTGATTCAATTTCTCTGATCATAGAAGTTAAGAACTTGAGTGAATGGTATTAACTGTTTTGGTGTTTGCAGCATAAGGTAAGACAACAAGGTGAATACGAGTCCCTCCATCGAGACATGATAGTTCATTTTGGCGAATGGGAGTTTGACCCGATGGAGCTGAAGAATCTATTCCCTCAAAACGAGGGTTCAGTTTACCTGTGGCATGGTCACAATGACAAGCTGGTGCCGTTCGAGCTGCAACGTTATGTTGCAAAGAAGCTGCCTTGGATCCAGTATCATGAAGTACCTGATGGTGGCCATTTGATGATCCATGAGAGCTTTCTATGTGAAGCTATTTTCAGAGAATTGCTGCTTGGAGAAAAACCAAATATCATATAGCCTCTCTAATCTCAAAACATTTCAACTGCTGCAACCTCGGATTCCACTATTTAATCAAATAAATCTGTATTAATTCTATGCGAAGGTTGTTGAGGTTTGTGTTTACTGTTGAAAGATCAACTAAAAGTCAGAGAAAGACCATTGGTTATGTCTAACATCACAGAGACAACATAGTAGAGATTGGTTCTTATCTAACTCCATCATCTTACACTTTCACAACTCCTTGCATCATAATATTCTGTGGCCTGATCTCAATCCTTGAGGTACAATGTCAGTTATTGCAGCAACTGTGTTGGTGACTGGTGCTTTGGTTCTATATATGGTTCTTGTTTCTTAACAAAACAAAGAAGTTAAATTTGATTTTGTTAAGCTGCAATGTTATGTTGCAAAGAAGCTGCCTTGGATCCAGTATAATGAAGCTTCTGATGTTGGCCATTTGATGATCCATGAGAGTGTTTTATGTGAAGCTATTTTCAGGCTTAGAGAATAGAGAAGTTACATGCTAGCTGCTACCTTGGGTTCACCTGTTTAATCAAATAAAACTGTATTTCTAGAGTTATTGATTGGTATGTATCTTGTTTCCAAACTTTTGAAACCATGTGTTTTGGCTCATTTTTGTTTTGTGTTGGGAGTAATATATATTTTTTATAAGCAACGGGACATCATACTCGAAGTAACAATGTTTCTCACTTTCTAAAGAGACCGTTACGCTAAACCCTACAAATCTCATCCGACAATAAGACTCGAACTCGAGACCTCATGTAAATTTAAAGTGATATTAAACACTTGACCCAACATGTCCTGATATGTTGGGAGTAAAATCATAGCTTGCACAACTCTAATCTATGCCATTTGAGCTCATTTAGGGAGATTTCAAGTACTAGACTTGTGATGCTAACCTTTTGGAGATAGTCTACGAGAGTAGCTACCTTCCTTGTCCTCACACTCAACCTTTCCTATATATTCCATACACCCGAATAGATAGAATAGATATCATATTTGCGGAATACGATAGACTCAAAATCTAATATTAAAAAACGTAAAGGTTTGAGTGCTCTTCTTTCAAGTATAATGTTCAAAATGCACGTGAAATGAGCAGTTTGAAAGATATTCGCGCGACACACGAGCATTTATGTCTGACGTGAGAATGAATGAATCCAACACAACAGATAATAATTCACGAGAACGAGATTACGTATTAGAGTATTCAATTTTGTAAAGGTATTTATAGAGAGAAAGTAGAAAATACTCATATAGAATTTGCATATGTGCATGATCCAGATGAATTCTCAACTCTATTATGAACTTATTCTGATTTAGGTTCATGCATAATTAACTTCTTAAGAAAAAAAAAAAAAAACTAACTCTTATAAGACAAAGCAAGACAGTAAATAATCTCCCAAACTCAAACTAGTAAAAAAAGAACACTCTCTCTGGACAATGGACATAGCTTAAGACGCAAGCTCCAATAGATCCGGCGAGTTGACCGGAAGAAGAAACCGCCGGAAAATCAAGGAGAAAGTGAGGACAAAATTGGCAATAACAAAATAAAACCTCTCAGAGGAAGAGTGGCGTGTGGCATAGACGTGTCGCCACGGAATCGGATGCGGGGACCACATGACCATCTATTAAGCTGTCAATGTGGCAGTTACTCTCTCTCTCTACTGTACTTTCTGTGCAGTGAGAGAGAGAGAGAGGCTGCATCTTTTTGCATGTACATTTTTTGCTGCCTTCTCCTTCCTCTATCTCCCCAATCTGCTTTGTTTCCTCCGCTCCTCTGTTTCTCTGTATCTCTCTGTTTTTCCAGTTCCACCACCACATCATCACCATAGAAAAAGAGCAATCTACATTGTTTTCACAGGTTTTTTCTCTAATTCTTCATTTCTTGATCTCACATTCATCTTTTTTGGCTTGCATGATCCATCTTACACTCTCTGTTTTGTCAATTTCGTATCTTAACCCTGTTGCATGTTCAGTTTTTTCTGCTCCGCAACTCGATCTGTGATTGAGTGTTCAATTTTGTAGAATATTAAAACATGGTGGTTCCTGAATCGGAGACTGTTGTTGTTGTTGCTGGAGACGCAGCAGCGACGCAAGAAGAGGCAGTGAAGGACTCTTCATTGGGGGGACAAAATAACTCTGTTTTCTCGCTCACTCTCGATGAGATTCAGTGCAAGAGTGGCAAGAGCTTTGGATCCATGAACATGGACGAGTTCTTGGCTAGTGTTTGGAGTGTGGAGGAGAATCAGTCACAGACCATCGAAGGAGACCCCAATTCCAACAACAAAACCTTAATTGGACCCCAAACCACCAACCCTCTGGCTCGCCAGGGCTCGCTGTCCATCCCCATTTCGCTCTGCAACAAGACCGTCGACGAGGTCTGGTTCGAGATCCACAAGGACCAGACACCGCAGCAGCAGCAGCAACACAAACCCGACAACAATAACATTCAGCGCCAACAGACATTGGGAGAGATAACCCTTGAGGACTTCTTGATCAAAGCCGGGGTGGTTCAAGAAACGGAGAAGAAAATGCAGGTGGTGCCGATTCAAGAACAGCTCGTGAATCATCAGATTGACGCCAACGCCGGTATGGGACAGCACGTGATGGGTCTCGGATACGCCGCCAATGGGTCGAACGGCGTGTCGCCGGGAAATGGTTTCTTGACATACCAAATGTACCCTACAAAGAGCGGTACTTTTGCAGGAGAGACCTCTAATGGCAATGGCAATATAGATGATCAGCGATGCCACGGTCTGATCATGGATCCCGGCGGGCATAAGATAACCCGGAAGAGGATCATAGATGGTCCCCCGGAAGTGGTGGTGGAGCGGAGGCAGCGAAGGATGATCAAGAACCGCGAATCGGCTGCAAGATCAAGAGCCCGAAGACAGGTTCTGTAAATGGATCGATCGAGCTTCTTCGGTGACTACATTCTTGTTCACATGATTGATGATTCAGTGCTACTTCTTTGTTGCCTTGCAGGCATATACAGTGGAGCTGGAGCTGGAGCTGAACCAGCTAAGAGAAGAGAATGCGAAACTGAAGCAGATTGTGGTAATGAATCAGCAAAATACGTACATTGTTAAGTTATTGAACAATGAACAATTTAACATTAACAAGATTTTGTGTTTTTTTGTAGGAGGAAATGGATCAAAAGCGCAAGGAAGAGGTAGTGAAAAGGAAGGCAAGGAATGATCGGACAAAGGCACAAAAGACGGCTGAGAAGCTGAGGACGATAAGGAGGGCAGTGAGTTTGGCTTGGTGAATAATGAAGACATATCGTATATTAGATATAATAATAATAATAATAACAAGACAGAGTTTAATGTGGGAGTTATTATGCAAATACTTGTGTTTCATGTCCCTATAATTTGCCATTTTAGTACTGTTTCTAGCTAGCTAGGTGTATACAATAATGTGCTATAGCAATATCTACATTTCCAAGTTGTTTTTGTACTGTGCTTGTTAAACCTGAGAATTAGATGCTTATTTGATGAAAGAAAAAATGTGGGCTGGCTTCTCCATTTTGTTTACTGAGATTAGCTCAAATAATAGCAGATGATTTTCAACAAATGCTGTATATATTTTGAGTTTTTTGTTTTATGCTATTTTGATTTTTTATGTTTAAGGCTCAATTCTATTAGGTTTAATGTTAAAAATAGCCTGTTTTGTTTTGATATAGTTCCTAAATATTGGTTCTGGCTTTTGTGTTTTGGATGCTTGGAGATCAAGACTTGGGAAACAGAGAAAGATGGGATGGTCACGTCGCTTGACCGTGACATGGATTATAAGGTCGCGACATCACTTGATGAACATGCATTTGAGCGAGCTTAGGCTGAACTTAGTGAACGATCGGGTTGGAAGGCAAGATGTTGTAATTGCGTCGCCTCCAGGTTCGGAAGATAGCGGGTTGAGCGAACTTGGGCTGAACTTGACGAGCTCAGACTAATCAACTTATGTTGGATTTGGCGCCAACCCAAAGAGTACGACGAAGTTTAGCTTATATATCACAAGGTTCTCTTAGTGGTTTCTTCTATTGATGTGAATTGACTCTTCTCGATGTGTATAAAATCACCAAAGATGCGTTCTAAGCTAATGAAACACTTGAGCTCTTGAACTTAAGTGTTGAGGTGACGTTAGAACATCACGTGTCGTTCCATCGCTCAATTAAACACAAAACACACTTGTTTCTCTTCCTTTTGCTAGTTAATTGTTTTCTTCCTTTTTCTAAAGATGTTTATTTTTAATTATGTTTGTTTAGTTAGGGATAAAAGTTTTTTTAGTACCCAGACTTTGGCCGAATACCCAATTTAGTACCTAAACTTTTATTGTGCCTAATATAGTACCCAG
>JAYMTH010003903.1:0-10355 GCA_036897465.1 Pelargonium australe | reverse complement strand
GGGACGCGCCGGGAGCGTACAATTGGGGAGGCTACGCCGAGCTGCTTGAGATGGCCAAGAAACACGGCCTCAAGGTTCAGGCCGTGATGTCGTTTCACCAGTGCGGCGGTAACGTCGGCGATTCTTGCAAGTGCGTATACTCTTCTTCTTCCTCCTCCTCCTTACCTTTCTCTGCAATTTCATTTTCAGTTTTCGAATTAAGCCATTTCTATTGGAGTATTTCGAGTTGTTGATCTGGGAATTTGGGCCTTGGGAAGAGCTCAGGTCACGTGGGTGAGCCTTGAGATCTAGCAAAAAGCAAATTGGCTTTTTGCACAAATGAAAATGGACGGTGGGGACCGGGAAGATGGTGGAGTATGCTCTTTTAGATCATATGGAAAACGAGGTGTCACAAGGACATTCAACATTTTTTTTCCGGAGAAACTTAAAATTTCATGTTTTAAATTGGTTGAGTTCTACATATTATATTACTTGTCCCAAAATAATAGCTCTACATAAATAACATCCTTAAAAATAATTTATTAGTTAGAATTCCTTAGAGCCCCTAATCATATCTTAACTAACTCATTATAAATTATAAATTTTGGCAAAGGAAAAAAATCTCAAAATGATAAAATGATTGTCTATTTTTTTTAGCATTTAGTTGTGAGAATATATAATTATAAATCTAATTATTTAACTATATATATGTGTGGTGTATCAATGATCCACTGAATGATCTTGCTATCTAGTTCTGGTAGGATTTTGTGATGATGGTTGCTAAGATAGATGTTTTGTCAGAATGATTATTGGGGTTAGTAAAGGCATGACATGAATAACAGTACAGTGAAGGTCTTGGTTGAGACCATGTTTTATTGTTTGTCAAGTTTGTATACTATGGAGTTTTTTTTAATAATAGTTTTTTATCTGCAGTATTCCTTTGCCCAAGTGGGTGGTGGATGAGATGAACAAGGATCCAGACCTTGCGTACACAGATCAATGGGGTAGAAGGAATTTTGAATATCTATCCCTTGGCTGTGACACCCTTCCTGTTCTCCAGGGACGATCACCAGTCCAATGTTATGCTGACTTCATGCGTGCCTTCAGAGACAATTTTCAACACCTTCTTGGCCACACCATTGTGGTAAGTTTTCATACCCTTTACTTAAAACTTTTCTTTGTGTTGGGTCTAAGACTTGGCTTTTGTATTAATTTAAAGACTTGGATAGTTGGGCACCACATGAATGTGATAGCTTCTACTTTTATTATTTGGGATGCCCAGATAAATTGACCCGTTATTATATAAAATGGGTTGTTTGAGCTGCAATGATGGGAATCTGTCTTGTTATTTGATATGGGAATAGATTATAGAGTCGCGTGCTGAGGAAGATGATTGTTTGCTGAACTGTTGATGGTTTGTGCATTCAGGAAATTCAAGTTGGAATGGGTCCAGCAGGTGAACTTCGTTACCCTTCATACCCAGAACAAAATGGAACATGGAGGTTCCCTGGAATTGGAGCTTTCCAGTGTTATGATAAGGTAAGAATGATCTTTCTTCTTCTCGTCATTCTTTTTGTTCTTTTATTTGTGGTTTTAACTTGTGACTTCCTTTGTTCTTACATGTTATGTGTACATTATTGCAGTATATGCTCAGTAGCTTACAAGCTGCAGCAGAAGCTGCTGGTAAACCTGAATGGGGCAGCACAGGGCCTAGAGATGCCGGCGAGTACAACAACTGGCCTGAGGATACACAGTTTTTCCGAAAAGATGGAGGTGGATGGAATTGCCCTTATGGTGAATTTTTCTTAACATGGTATTCTCAAATGCTCTTAGAGCATGGTGAGAGGATATTATCAGCAGCCACATCAACCTTTAAAAACTTTGGTGTTAAGATCTCTGTGAAGGTTGCGGGTATTCACTGGCATTATGGGACCCGATCTCATGCCCCTGAGCTTACAGCAGGGTATTACAACACTAGGTTCCGGGATGGGTATCTACCTATTGCCCGGATGTTGGCTCGCCATGGAGCTATATTCAACTTCACTTGCATAGAGATGCGTGATCACGAGCAGCCACAGGAAGCCCTTTGTGCGCCTGAGAAGCTTGTCAAGCAAGTGGTTTTGGCCACTCGGGAAGCGGATGTACCACTTGCGGGTGAAAATGCACTGCCACGATACGATGAGTATGCGCACGAGCAGATCTTGCGAGCTGCATCTATGAGTTTTGATGGCGATTCAGGAGATGGCAGAGAGATGTGCGCATTCACATACCTGAGGATGAATCCAGACTTGTTCCATCCCGATAACTGGAGGCGCTTTGTATCCTTGGTGAAGAGAATGAAGGAAGGAAAAGACGCACACCAATGTCGGGAGCAGCTTGAGCGGGAAGCTGAGCATTTTGTCCATGTTTCACGGCCTTTTGTGCAGGAAGCCGCTGTTGCACTTACGCACTAGGCACTAGTTATTGAAGATTCTCATGCTATATCTGTAGTATATAGGGATATGTCGGGTTTCATTTATAGGGTTGTATCATGGCAATAACGGGTGTAGTTATAACACGGTTTCTTCATGGCAATAGCGGTGCCTGGATTCGTGTCTACTTCTGTAGCTCATTTTATTTTGCAGTGGCTATGGGAAATGCCCGATCATGTACTCGTAGCTGGGGTATCTGGGATATGTTGGTCAGTACCCTAAAAGCTTTTTCTTTTTATAGTTTCAGAGAAATGGGTATATGTATAGAACATATATTCAGTCTTTTGATGATGAAAAAATATAGTTGCAAAACTCCTGGAGTCCTGGTGTTCATTAGTTTTGTGGTAATAAGAGTGTTTTGGGAATGTTAGGTCTGAATTGAAAATCTGCATTGACACCTCTTTTTTTTTTTTTTTACTCACCCCACAAATCTTACCACATATCGTCGAGAAGAAAGCTCGAAAAGAAAGAAAGCTCGAAAAGATTGGCAGTGACACCTTTTTATTCTAACCACACGCGCAATTATAGGAAAATGTGTCCTTGTTGGCCATGTTCATAGGCTTAAGCAACAATGTCTAATAAGAGTAGGGGCAAGTCCGTCAGAAAGTTGTCCACACATAAACTAGAGAGATGTGTCACGTAGGACCTAATGAAGGGAAACTCTATACTATACATAGACCACTAAACACACGATGAACATGTAATAATTAAAATATGAAAAAATTTATCGTAAGAGAAGAGAGATTTAACTTAAGACTTCAAAAAAGTTTCAATCAAGAGAAGTTTTGTTTCACATGTGCATATTAGAATGACGGGAACTCCGAGATTCACAAGAGTAACGATTATAATAAACGTAATCATTTAAGCATCTTTGAATTGGGGTAACCCCAACTACAATGAAATACAATATTTATTACACAATCTCTCAAACTAAAGTAGAACATACAATGTATCACCTATTGCAGATAAGTTGTCTGCTATGTATCCTAAAAATCAAAAGCACTAGTATACCATAATGTTACAATTTAATCATCTTTCTTTCTTTTTTGCCCAACTGTCATTTCCACTTTTTTTATAAGTAAGCATACCAAATGACCGATTCTCGAACCTGAAACATCTGGAAGACCATACATTTTAAGTCAATTGCTCCGATGATAGTTGGTAACCGTCATTTCCACTTGACAATATTGTTGGGTGTTGTTGGCTTGTTGCTGATGATTCTTAGGCTCTGTCTGAGAATGTCCACTTCTCTCTTGCTCTTGTACCCTTCATACTCCACAGAAGCCAGTTTCATTTTCAGTGCCTTTATGATTTCTTCTCTGCCTTCCAGCTTCCTCTTCAGCTCTTTCATCATATCTTCCGATTCTGCCCCCCAATAAACCCCTCCTGTAGTGTACACAACAACCAACCAACTACACATTAATGGCACAATTTTCAAAGTTTTGAAAATAACATGTAGAATCAAGATAGAAAATGCATGGCTTGTGTAAGGTGACCTCACTCCCTATTCCTTCGTTGACTAATTCACAACATTCTAAACTAGGCTACTGTTTGCATCAAGAAAATAATTCACAAACTTGACAAGACCCCCATACTTTCTAGGTGAAGAATAACAAACAATGAGTAAAATTCAAGCAAAGAATGAAATGCATAACCCGTTACAGTTGATCAGTTGTAATGTTCATCGAAAAAGTCAAGAATTTACTGGAAATGGCATGGGCAACTGCATACCCTCAGCTCCTCCCATGCCTATTGACATTTTCTCTGCTCTTTCTTACTTTCTGGGGCACCTTGCGCCCTTGAACCGATAACCATCTTTCGGCTAACCTAACATCCTCCGTCCCTCAGGACCAACAAGGAGTGGTGCATGAATATTAACCAGTTGTTGTCTATCGACTACGTCTTTCGGCCTGATCTTAGGCCCTGACTCGCCCTCTGTGGACGAGCCTTACGAAGGAACCCTTGGATTGCCGGGGCATTGGATTCTCACCAATGTTTCATACTCAAATATATTGTTTTTTTTATAAAGAAGAAGTGAAGAGATGGTACCTTGAATAAGATCATCAAGCTCTTTCTTGATGGCAAGAAACAGTTTCTTCCACTTGACCATAGCCTCATCTCTCCAATCTCTCTCTTCTTCCATGAACAACCTCATGACCTCCCACTCCTTCTTCTTCTTCTTCTTCTCTCCCACCAAACTGATCATCCCACTTTGGCCATCTTCAAGAACTCTAATCCTCTCCTCCTTCTCCTCCACCCCCTTCCTCAGCCTCTTCACCTCCTCCCTCAGCCTCTTCCTCTCTTGCTTCCACTCTTCTTCCTTGGCATAATATGCACAAACAATCACATCTTTCTCTACAATCTCCTTCTCCTTCATATTCTCTTGCCACCTTGGAGTGTTGCTTTGTTTCCTGCTACCCATATCTCTATATATTTGCTACTATAAGTATATATTATATATATATATTTGAGAGGATATATGGGTTGGTTTTGGATTGTAAGAGAGAAAGTGTGGAGGACATAAATTCTTAATTCCTTGCAATACAGGCTCCTCTCACTGCTCATCCTCCATTAATGAAGAGCCACATGGGCTTGCAATGTGTTGTGACAATTATTAGGTAGAGCTGTGGTTTCTGTGTCCCTCAAATTATTAATGGAAGAATCAAAAGGACTCGTGAAGAGGGATCTGTCTGTCTTTACATATATATTAATGATAATATTGTATTTTGTGTAGCAACAATATAGGCATGGACACACATGTCTCATAACATGTGTCATGTGATTATTTTTGCTGCAAAAACAAACGAATGAGAAGTTGGTCACACTGCGCTTGTTTGGCTTCTTTACTTGCCTCTTACTATCGAGAACCGTCACATCGAAATGTTTTCTCGACATTTAATTTACTGATGTTTAAATTTTTAGCTCTGGTCCGCAAAGAGTGATGGAAAGGTGGGCGGCTTCCGTGGTAGAATCAGGTTGCGGGGTCGTCTTGATTTCATCGGTCCAATTCAGTTTGAGGAGAAAGTCCAGCTTAATTAGTTCGGAACTGGTTGGACAGGTTAGGGGGAAGGCTAGCTTGCCTAGTGCCCTCGGCTTGGTAGACTGGGTAACACACAACTTCAAAGAGGTTTTACTCGTTTTGATTTGGTCAGGATCTGTTGATCCGGATAGGATCTCGTGTACTGGGATGGTTTCTATTATAGTTGATTTAGCATTGTTGCTCTACCGTTTTTGGGTTTTTAGTTTGGATTGTAGTATGTTGTTTTGTTGGATTTATTTATGTTTCCGTTTAGATTGGTTTATTTTGTTCTTTCAGATTGTATCGTTGTTAGTCTCCATAAAATAATTTTTTTAATTTCCGCTATGAAAAATATATATTATTAGTATGAAAAAATCATATAATATATGTACGGTTGTTGGTGTTTTTAATTAGGATAAAAATAAAATAAAATAAACAATGATTTTGACCTCCATAACCATGAGAATCCAGCAAGCACAGCTCCAAATCCAAGAAGGATGTGAACATCACTATAGGATAAGAGAAGACAAATAACCAAATATAATCATCACATGTATTTATTTCCCCAAAATTTGCAATTTTTAGCCAAATAAATCATAAATAATTTGATTTATACGATTGGAAAAGCTTGACAAGAACTAAAGCCAAAAGTGGAACATGTTAGAATTCTGAAAATTGGCTTCTGGGTTTACATTCTAATCAAAAGAAGAAAAAATATATTTGAACTTTTGCAGGTCTCTAAAAAAAAGAGAAACAAAACATAACAAAAAAAGGTTTGTTTTATGTGTCATTGAGCAAATGCCAAATATGACGTATAAATGCAAGAGAATTCAGTATTATTTAGTTACTAGTTGATTTTTACACCGATAATTATACGAAAATTTGACGATAACTATCTGCAAATTTAATATTGTATATTTTCTGCATCGACAAATGTATGTAATTTCATCAATAGCTATCCATAAAAAAAAAAAAATTGATAAGCGCGCAGTACCTTTTATTAAAAACCCGAACAAAGCGGGAACAATAAAAGTACAATCAGAGAAAAAACTAAACCGAATAGCCAAGACAAGCTACCGGATTAGCAATCCAGGAATTAAAAGGAATACAAAGAGAACAGTCATAGCATCTAAGAAGAGCAAAGCTTAGACTCTTAATACGCATGACGGATTCATCGAGAGATGGAAAAGAGTCGCGGAATATCAAAGCGTTGCGAGCTAACCAAATATGCCACAGAACAACTAAGCAAAGCGAGGACCAAACACGTGAACTGAGCTTATCACCGCTAGAAAGAAGTGTTCGGATCCTATTAAAGTGACAAGAAAAGTAATTCTACTAAGAATAATAAAGAAAATAGGCCGACGACCATGAAAGAAGCAATTCATAACATGTTGCCGGAAGTACCGAATAAACACCCCACCAAGAGAAAATACGGCTCCATACTTGAGTCGACCATGAGCAAGAGAGAAGAAGATGAGAGCTTGTTTCTAAGAATGAATCACACAGCTTGCATACCTGATTCGCGGAAGGAGGAAGCATGCCCCGACTAGCTAAAAAAGTTGAACAAGGAACACTATCAAGCACCGCTAACTATGTGAAACATTGGATTTTAGGGGGGACGAACGATTTCCATATGGCTTTGCAGCAAGCTAATCGAATATGAGGGGAGCGCGAATATAGTAAGTCGTAAGCTTTCTTCGAAGAAAACGACCCCAACCTCCCAAGAGACCATAATACCTGGTCTGGCTTGCGCTGATCAAGAGAGACCCCAATGAGGAGCTGCTGAAGCTCAAGCAGCTGAGCTGATTCACGGGCCAGAAGTGGGCAACGAAAGAGAGTAGCTGGAGCAAAAAACAAGCAAGGCAAGACCGAACATACCAGTCGATTTTTGTGAGAGCAGAGCAGGTATAGGCGATGAAAACGCATACGAAGCGGGCTGTCCCCATACCACAAATCCGACCAGAATTTCACAGTAACGCCATTGCCCACGGACCACCGCATAGTCTTTTCCCCAATCGTATCAAGAAAGCCCGGTAAGTTTTTTAATTCTAGCAAACAAGCCACCACCGGCGAGGCTTTAACAGCCGAGAGCTCTTGAAGGGACCAAGCTGAGCAATCCCAACCATATTTTTTGCATAAAAGCTTCTTCCACATCGAGTCGGGTTGTGAAGCGAATCTCCACCACCACTTAGCTAGCAAGCTGACATTTGCTTAGTGTAATTGGCGAATGCCTAACCCGCCATGAATACGACTCTTCGTAACCGCTGCCCATTGAACCTTACATAATCCACGATGAGAGGAGGAGTTGGACCACAAGAAGCGACGTTCTATAGCTTCCAATTTCGAGAGAACCGCCTTCGGGGCTTTAAAGAGCGACATGTAGAATAATGGAAATGAAGACAACGCGGATCTAATGAGAGTCACTCGTCCTCCTAGAGAAATATAATTCGATTTCCAAAGGGCCAATTTATTTTGAAATTTATCGATAATGCCTTGCCAAGAGCTCACTCGACGCGGACTCGCACCAAGCATAAAACCGAGATATTTAAATGGGAGGGAAGCTACAGAACAACCGATTAAAGAAGCTAAGTGATCACAGCGGTCGGGAGCGATATTCAAGCCAATCAACCTCGATTTCGAGTAGTTTATACATAAACCTGAAATGTGCTCAAAGTGTTGCAAGACATTTTTGACGTTAAGCACAGCTGAATCGGGTGCAGAAATATCAAGAAATAGCACCATCTCATCGGCAAATTGAAGGTG
Organism: Pelargonium australe; assembly: GCA_036897465.1. Lineage (NCBI taxonomy): Eukaryota > Viridiplantae > Streptophyta > Magnoliopsida > Geraniales > Geraniaceae > Pelargonium > Pelargonium australe. The sequence goes on along the minus strand of JAYMTH010003903.1, from coordinate 2,123 downwards.
TGGTATAGATAGAGACCCGATTTTGACCCCGGCTAACTGACCTTGTTCCTCAGCTTTGACCAAAAGTAAGTGAAGTGCTTCGGCAACGAAAATAAAGAGAAACGGAGAGAGCGGGCAACCTTGTTTGACACCCCGCGAGCTAGCGAAATCACCCGAGGGTGATCCATTCACTAAAACTGAGATATAAGAGGCTAAAATACTGCGAACCCATAGGCGAAACTTCAAGCCAAAAACCATAGAAACAAGGCAATGTTCGATGAACTCCCAACTTAAACGATCGAAGGCTTGTTGAAAGTCGAGTTTCAGGATTGCAACTTTCAATTTTTTAACCCGAGCCCAATGTATAACTTCCCCGGCAATAAGGACACTATCCAAGATTTGGCGATCCTTAATGAAAGCGCTTTGGACGTCGCTAATTAAGTCGCCAATGAAGGGCTTAATTCGGTTCGCGAGAATCTTAGTGATGATTTTGTAGGGAGATGTCACCAAACTAATGGGTCGATAATCGTTGAAGCCTTGAGGAGAATCGACTTTCGGGATAAGAGTCAAAAACGCGGAGTTGAGACTTTTCCCGATAGAACCATTTTCGAAAAATTCATGAGTAAAAGAAAGCAAGTCCGGCCATATGACATTCCAACAGGATTGATAAAAATGAAGAGAGAAACCATCGGGACCCGGTTCTCGCGACCCGTCAAAATTGAAAACAACCGAGCGAAGCTCGTCTAAGGTGATCGGCTTTTCAATGAGAGAACACGCTGAGGGAGGCAGCAACTTGAAATTCAGCTAGCCAAGAACCTGACCGAGAGTAGGATTAGGTGGGATTGGTGTCGAAAGCCGAGCCTTGAAGAAAGCTCTGGCCAATTCCTTGACGATTTCCGGGTTCGAAACCCAATGATCTCCATTCATGACCCCTGAGATTTTATTACGAGCTTGCCGAAAAGATGCCACACAATGGAAATACCCTGTATTTTTGTCGCCTTCAGCCAACCAACGAGTACGAGATTTCTGCTTCCATAGAGACGAGAGAGCTTTTGATTTTAATTGCAAGTCCGCCATAAGCGATGCACGACGAGATTGATCCGAAGGAGTGAGCGGTCCCGACTCAGCTAGAATATCAAGTTCATCAATGGCTTTCTCAAGACTTGAAACCGAGGGGTCAAGATGGCCATATACCTCCGCGTTCCAAGATTTCAAGACTGATTTGAGCATACGCAGTTTACTCCATAATCTGAACCAAGGCTGCCCATGAATATTACAGGAATCCCAAGCTTCTTTAACGGTTTTGTGAAACTCATCATGCGACGTCCAACAATTAAGAAATTTAAAGGGACGAGGGCCCCAATCCGTGACCTCGACAGACAATAAGATGGGACAATGATCCGAGAGTCCCCTATGTAAACCGGTCTGAGACAAAGAACCCAAAGCGATAGGCCAATTTGAAAACAAAAGAACGCGATCAATACGGCTAGCCGAGGTACCCGATCCATACCAAGTATATAGTCTGCCGAGTAAGGGTAGGTCAATCAAGCAACATGCGTCAATAAAATCATTGAAAGCAGAAGACGATGCGGGTGTGGCTAAACCGCCAGAGCGCTCGGATGGAGATCGAATGGCATTGAAATCCCCGGCTAGGAGATAAGGAATGCGCGATCCGGACACCAGAAGAGAAATGCGGTTCCACAACTCGAGTTTTTCAGAATCCGGTATCGGGGCATAGACGTTAATTAACAAACACTCGCACTGACACAAAGACTAGAAACCTGTAATTGACACGAACGATTTGTGGATTACAAACGAGCTCAAAGTGAAGAAAGAGGAATCCCATAACGATATGATGCCCCCCGAGCGACCTGAGGCTGGCGAGAAATAGTAGTTAACATTATTATTATTCCAAAAACTCTTGATGCCAAAAGACGAGACAGATGTCATTTTACTTTCCTGGATAAAAACAATCCCAACATTGAATTTACGGACAAGGAACCGAAGGCGGTCCCGTTTGTGAGCCGCCGAGGCACCCCGAATATTCCATGAAAGTAAAAACATGACGAGGTGATGACGGCTTGGTGACCCGAGGTCAGTTGGCGGGTGCAGCAACTTCCTCAATATGACGAAGTTGCGCGATG
>JAYMTH010003902.1:0-10355 GCA_036897465.1 Pelargonium australe | reverse complement strand
ATAGGAGAAAATGGCGGGTTCACCACGAATGATGCAGCTGGGATGTCTTTTCTTGTCTTGCTCGCTTTCTTTTTCTTCTTTTCTGTGACTGCTTCGATCAAGAACTTCGCTTCTTCCTCGTCAATAAGCATTTTCAGGCTCTCCTGCCCCTGTCCGGTTGCAGGAGAAGCTTCTGAACTATGCAAGATGGAGACACAAATGGAGAATGCTTGCAGGGTCGACAATTGTGCGTGAAAATCAACTGCATACTCTCCCTCTTTAACGAACGTTAGGGTCAATGCCGGTGCATTTTCCTTAGACCCCTATACACAAACCAGAATCAAGTAAATGACTTGTCCAAGTAATTACTTCAATAACAACAAATGGACAATGGAAGAGTTAAGGTCATTAATAAGGTATTGATGGTGTCCTATAGAATTGAACAGGAAGCTTACCTGAACAAAGAGTTCAAGTGGGTGCTGATTTTCGACGAGTAGATGATCCTCTTTACTTTGAATATCGGGATTGGCAAAAACAATAAGGGGACAAGCCATGTCCCATCCACCACAATCACACCCTCCACCCAATCTCCATCTGTCCATTAATGATGAAGGTCCTCGACTTTCATCGCTAGGCAGGCCATGATTTCCACTTGGGATCACCACCTTTACCTTTGGACTCGCAATACTATCTGTGATTCTTCCCTTCTGCTCCACATTTGAGAGCTTCAAAAGATTTGAGTGCATTTTATGGCCAATCTTGTCGCCTCTCTTGTGTTTCAAGCTCTCTCTCTTCTTGAACGGGACTTGAATAACAGTAGCTGCAATTTCAAGGTCCGGATGTAAGTCTGAAGGCGCCCAAGTATTCAGATACGAAGAATCCAACTCTTTGTCGTGTGGTACTTGTTTGGGTTGAGGGCTGACTTTTGCTAGATCAGGCTCGGATCCTTTGGCAGGTTTACTGACATCAGAGGAGCAATTTTGAGCAGCAACACTTTTTCTAGCATGCCCGATATCATATAATACAAATTCTGTGACCATGTAATTATCCGAAGCTCTGTCATCTCGTAACTCCGAGCATAAATAACAAGAAACTTGCATCTGTCCCACCATTAAGGATTCTCTGTTGCCATCATTTGATCCCCAAGCACTGGCATTGCTCCTCTTTCTATTGTCAATGGAGTGAAATGTGTATACCCAACTAAAAGCATTGTCTCCTTTCCAAGTCTTGGCCACGAATACATCTTCAGGGGACTTCAATGAGAACTCAAAATATGGCATACCGTCTTTGTTTTCCAACTTGAGGCAACCATGAAGATGAACTGGAGAACTTGCCACGAGTGATTGTTGACGATCTGGCAAGTTTGGTGCTTTTGAGAAGCCATCCAGCAAAGGTTTTCTTTTACTGTTTGGTATCCCAATCTCTTTCACCATGCCAACATCCGGTGTATCATTTAATGGACTCCGCGTAGATTTGGACTTTGTGAAGGGATCGAACATCTTCTTGATAGGTCTGAATCGAGCCTTCGAGCTAGCTCTGGAGGGATGATCAGTTTCAGATAGAGAAGGTAGTTGAGGCATTCCCACGTTAGCTGATGAGGACTTCTGCAAAGTGAAAGATCCGGCTTTCTCTATGAGTTCATTACCATCATTTGACGGGCCAACATTCTGATTACCTCTACAATTTGCCCCGTCTTTTGATGCTTCTCCTGCATTTTCAGAATCCAAACAAATTTCAAAGAAATCATCTGATGAACATGCTTCTAAGTATGGTTTGCTAACAGAAGCTACATTCAAGCTCGAGTTCCGAGACCTCACTGAAGATCCCTCTCCTCTGCTCTCCTCATCTGAAACACACAAAGAATCAACAACTCTAAAAGACAATGTGCCATCGCTGCCACGAGGCATTTCAATTTTCCTCCTCCCCTCAACAGAGCCTCTTGTCTTCATTTTACTTACCTCTCGGGAGCTTTGATATATGGAACCTCTCTTCAGCTCTATGCTACCTTCCATTCCAACAGATCTAGAGGGAACATTTTTACAAGATGAACTCCGGTAACGACCAAAGCTGATCTCTCTGAAGTCCTCCTTTAGGCTCAATCTACTGTCCTTTCGGACGGGTTTTCCTTTTGCATTCCTCTTCTCAACATCCAAACAATGTCGATGAGATGGAAGAACAGTGTTAGGGCTCAGACCCTCTGTGCGGCGTTTCCTGAACTCTAACTCCATCTCTAGTCCCATTGAAAGATCCCAAAATCTGCAGAAAATGAAAGTGAGAAATAGAACATAAACTGAAAACCGTCACACCAGCTAATTGTCCGATCAATCGGAAAAGAACATCATGTTGATCTCTTCAGCAAAACTCAGGCACTAAACTAAAAGATAAAGGCATTAAGCAGAAAATTTATATTCTGATATTGAAACAATTAGTTAAACCATATATAGCATTCAAAACAAGAAAGAACACAGAGAGCTAATTAACCATCTGAAGCTATAAATACAAAAACTTCATTTGCCAATTGCTGATATATCTGCTTCCAAGATATGAGACAAAAGCAGATTAAAACTAAAACAAAAAAGCATAAAAACCAGATCTTGAGGCATACAGAATTGAACACAAGCAAATTACAGAGAGCAAATACTGACAAAATTAGAGAGAACAGTGCAATGATCTTAATTGTACAAACTAACCATTCTCTCAAAAAGCTTACACTCCATTCAACGATTTGAGATCAAAGAAGCAAACTTGATTATAAAAGAACAGAAAATGCTTAAACCAACAAGTGAAACATCATCCCTGTAAAGTCCCCCCAAAAATGAGTAAAGCAACCCTAAGACATTAAAATGATGGTGGGAACAACTTTATCTTCACTTGCATTGTAAGCTAAAATAACATAAAGAAAATGCAAAATGGCCACAGAGAAAAGACCATACCCCACTAGATCTCAGAGAAGTGAAATGAAATTAAGGAAAAGCCCAAGAGGCTGTGAGTCCATGCAAATCATAATCCTCCAATGATCTCTTGAGCTGAGAAACTCCCACTTAAGTAAAGAAGCAAAACCTAGAAAAACCCATCTCAGAAACAGTCAGCAGAGACCCAGAGAGAGAGAGCTCAAATAAGAGGCAAAAAGCAAAAAATGCAATTAGTGGAGAACCAAAGAGCAAAGCAGTAAAGCAAAACAAAACAAAATGAACACAATAAGTGGTTTCTTTGAGGAGAGAGAAAGCATGCACACTTGATCTTTGAGTGAGAGAGAGGTGCTATGAAGTGTTGTTACAAGGAGAGAGACAAGGAGCTGCTGAGATTCTGTTCATGTCTACTACAAAATTTGACCATCTTGTTCTAGTCACAGTCCTCTTCTTTTTTTTTTTCTTTGGTTTTTTATTTAGATGGCCACCTCTGTGAAATGACTAGGTTACCCTTCTTAAAAGTTTAATGTGATGTGTATGTGGAGGGCAATACCGGAATATTTTTAGTGGTGCCTCTAAATCTGTGACACATATTATTATCTTATGGCTTTTGGGACTAGCAGAAATCAAGACAGGAATCAAACAATTAATCTGACTGTTCCCAATAATTTAATTAATGGAAGTGATTGCAGATCCTATTCACGGTAGAGTTAATTACCATAATGTCCCTAATAACCCTAATTCCTTAAACTCATCCATATCAACCCAGCCAACCAGAATTATGGCATATTTTATTGCAGGCTATCAAATTCTCAACGGTTCATTTCGTTGCAACTATATGTAGATGAGATATTAATTGAGTTCGGTTTAATTGTCATGGCACCAAACCATACCCAGATAGTTCTTCATTTCCTATGAAGACCATTTTGTATTGATAGAATAAATCTGACCATATCAAAAGTATTTTTAAAATACTACAAAAAAATTCTTGAAAAAAAGAAGTTGATGATAATAAAAAATTATGTCCAGAATATGTAAAATAAACAGTATATCTTCAGTCAATTGTGTTAATATATATAAATTTCCTGTTTCACAACCAACCTCGTCCTCTTTCCCAATCAAAATCTATCTGAGATTCTTTCCAAACCAAACAAAATGAATGTACAGCGCCCACCTCCGGCTGCCATGCCACTACAACACATGCAACCTCTGGAAACAAAAGTGCAATCACAAGTTCAGAAACAATTTTATGTGTCGAACCATGTATCTATGTATATATTTCCTAATCAACGGAACCATTAGCTACTTATCCTTGGCCTCTTGCCTTTTCAAAGTTCCTACGATCTAACTAACCACTACTTGTTAGATATATACCGACAAGTAACCTGCCGAACTCGCCCCCATTGAGATAAACCATGCATTCAAAAGCTAACATATACACACGGACCTTTTCTTCTTTGCATTTACCAAACGACACAACAGTGAAGTGCATGAAGAATCCTCCAACTAAGCATGTCTGGTAGCTTCCGCATTGTCTTCGGTAGTTTTAGGTTTGCCAGGAAATTTTGCGGTTTCTAAGATAGGCATGTAAGCTTCAGTTGTTCTTTTGTAAACATCACTGTCTCTGTCTTCGCGGGGACTAACAAGCTTCTTCTCAACGTTCTCAAATTTTGCAGTGGCCCATGGTGCTGTGCCTACGCTTTTAGTGGAACTTGGTGCATCTATAGTCAGTGCCGATATCGCGTCTCGAGAGGCATACCAGGAATGACCGCAGGCGATGCACTCCAACTGAAATAACCAAGGAAAGATATACTGTTAAACCTTAGCACGAAGCAAAAACCTGAAAAATACATACAGATATTTTAATTCAAAGCACGTCTCCTTTGTTCAGCTAAGCTACTATCTATTTCCTCTCTTCTGACTTCAATTAGTATAGTTTTGCTTCGTTTGCTACTTCGGCAAATTTTTACAAGAGCCCAACTGAACCTTGGAAGAAAGTCATGATCCTTTTATTAGACTTTTGTCTAGCTTCATGAACTAGCAGTGAATGGAAGTATATATTAGTGGTTGCTTCAAAGTATAATTGTGACAATGGAAAAGTTAGGAGAGCCTAAATGTTTTCTTATTATAGTTAGGAACTTAATAACTAAAAGGTATATCTACTATCTACACATCTCAGGTTCAATCAAAGCACTCCAAGGGATATAGCACATGAAGTAAAATGGAACTGTATGAGAAAGAAGAAAAAACAATGGCAACCTGATAGCGATCACCATGCCCAGCTTTGATGATGTCTGTTAGCCCCACTTTTTTCTCCATGCATCGGGAACAACGGGCATCCGTCATCTGTTTGATAGGCAACACAATCAACAAATATCTAATACCAAACCAACAAAAGAAAGGAAATAATAATGATAAACAAGATAAATTAAGGTTTTACAGAACAAAGGGGGAAGTACCTGCATGCGCGCTGACTCCTCTGGCTCATTTGGAGCTGTTTCCTCTGCTGTTAAACCCTCCTGGTGTGAAAATTTGTAGTTTAGTGCTAATACTAAACTTTATATATTGCATTGAGGAAAACATATTTTCCCAAGAGAAACTTTGTAATCAGCTCAAGCAACCACCCACAAAATAATAGCAAAATTGTTATAAATTTCAATACTTAAAAAAAGCCAAATGTGCAACCACTACAGCAGAATTTCTACTTCCAGAAAACATATTTTCCCAAGAGAAACTTTGTCAATCAGCTCAAGCAACCACCCACAAAATAGTAGCAATATTAGTATAAATTTCAATACTTAAAAATGCCAAATGTGCAACCACTACAGCAGAATATCTACTTTCAATATCCAAAACCACAGAGCCAAGAAATGCACCAGAGCAAAGAAGAGAATTAACCAAAACCTATCTATCTTTCAAATATATGTATATATCCACATACTCACCTTCAGTCTTATTCTTGCATTGAAGAACTAATAAATGGAAAACAAAAAGTGATTAAGCCTTGTTTGCATGGGCACCGAGATTAAAAAGACGATCTTGAATAAATTGCAATATGAGACAGTGGATAAGGGATTGAGACTGGTAGGTAAAGCCAAGCCATTTCATTCCAAGATCATAGTTATGCAGAAAGGAAATTATGAGGTTTATTTAGTTACAAATCTATTACAAGCCTAACAATAGGAAGACACGTCAATCAGTTGGTACTTGACCCCAGCTTGTATTATGTGCAAGTGCAGCTTGCCAGCTGCAATCACAAAATTTCAACCCATTGCTATACAGGCACAGAGAAAGCAATAGTTGAAAAATAAGTAGATAGAAAACATTAATCGAATTAGATAAGCAAAAAAAGAAAAAAAGAAAAATAAACTCTACCTCAAACAAAACAGATAAAAGAACCAACAAAAAAATAGTAAGCAACCAAATAAGTCCAATAAAGAAAAAAAAACATCATCACATCTATAACAGGCTATAGATAAAACCAATTACCTCTCGTCAAACAAATTCGTCCCAATAGATTCAAGAACACCAAAATATAACAATTAAAAGAAAACTCATAATAAGCACCCCCCATGATTAGGAATCAGAATAAGCAGAATACCTTCAACTCATTAGGTGTCATATTCAGTATTTTTGACGGCACCAACTCTCCATTTAGTAGACGGCGGGCTAGCAGTGAATTGTTCTGCCAACAAATAGAAAAAGCAAAATATATATATACAATACGGAAATCAAATCAAATCAAATCAAAGGGCAAATGAAGAAACAGGTGATCACATCTAGAGCCATTTTTCCCCAAAAAGGACTCCAATAATGAAAAGCTATGCTTCCATCTTCATCAGCATTTCTCAGCAAAAATATGCTAGAAATTCTGTTTTCTATTCTAACTGATCATTAGGATATAAACCTTCTCCAGCTATAGCAGATTATCCAATATAAAGAATCTAACTGTTTCCTAACAAAAAATTTATGTTCTTTAAATGAGTAAAAACTCTCTTACACGGAGTAGTTGGTCTTCATGTACGTATAAAGACACAGGAGCTATCTTACCTTAAGATTGAACACAAGCTGCCGCATCTTTTGGTTATACTTCTGAAAATCTGAGGACAAAGCATCCTGCGAGGCTTTCTCAAGGGCACTCACTGCTGGAACAGCATCATCTGGCCAGAGAAAAAACTTTCCTCCAACAGGGTTGATATCATCAGAACCTTTTTCTCCATCATCTCCCTTGATGTTCTCTGCAGATTTGCACATGTATTGAATTCCTTGGAGGAGTTTTTCTAACCATTTGTCACGATGGGTTTCTCCTGTTAGCGCGTTAAACTTAAACAAAATGGCATACTCCTCTGAAAAATTTGCTGTACAACTTCCTGGTGTATTTGCCTTTAGATGCTGAGGCCTGGCTGTTGCATCATCCTCCCTTGAAACATCAGCAGATGGTATGTTTCTTCTCTTAAGCATCCTTTTATTTTTTGAAGGATCTTCCTGTTCAGGTGCAGGTTCTTCAGCCTCAACAATGTCGGGAAGATCTCCCAGACGTGCTATGGTTTTCTGGACGAGAAGATCAATTTCATGCTGCAACTTGTCCTCATAGTCTTTATCAGTTAGCTTCCAAAGCTTCCGCTCTACAGTGTCGTATACTTTTTGCACGATGAAACCAGGATGCTGCTGACGAACAGGAAGCTGCTTGTTTATGGGAACAAAATGCACCACACACTTGTGCATTACAGACGCAGCTGGAACCTCATCGCCATGGAAACTATAAAACAGCTCTCTGGTATCACTTGATTGCCAGTTTCCACCTCCTTTCCGTTCAGCTTCTTCAGGACGATAAAACCACTGTCCAGTGACAGTCATGCTCCCATCTCTTGCCTGTGCAATATCCTACCAACCAAAAACAAACAGTTACATTAATTGAACTGTTGAAATAAGAACGCCATGATTTTTGAAATTTCTTGACTATGCCTTATTTGAACAAATTAATTGTTTGCATAGATTAAGCATTATACTGTGTTTAATTTGTCTTTAATGCCCTAAACTAAGGGTTTCTTTTCACTATCAAATCACATCTATATAGCATCTAGGATCATATTTCTAGAAGCTATTAGAGCTTTTGTGTTCTTAATGCTCTCTTAGTCTTCCTCTGCCAAAAACTGCTGCATTAGGGCAGTGGTGTTAGGATCTTTCTTTAATACTTTTTACAAGTTTTTTTCTTTTTTGTAAGGCATATGTGTGGGCACCCTTCAGATTAAGAATAAACCTTTTGACATATTGTATCTTCTTGGTATTCTAGTCATTGGCATTTGACTTAAGCCATGATCAATCTAAACTGTATGATTTTGGAGTTATTTTCATGATCCAACCACGCTTGTTGTAAGGCTCCAGTTGGACATCCCCTGCGACGGCATCAACAAAGTTCAATACACATCTTTGTGTCCTCCTCATCATATTTTCCACAAGTGGTAAACTTCTCCGATTAGTATTCTCTTAACAATTTTAGTCTCACATTTTTATTGTCATTCACAAATTCAGGTTTCTAATATATGGCGACATGAATTTGAGGGAGTATGTTGAGATATTTAGAATCACAAAATTTATGGGATGTCATTATAAAAACAGCTTAATTGTTCACATAGGTTAAGCCTTACACTATATGTCTATATCCTGTTTGAATATTAGGGCTTCTTTTCTACCATCAAATTGAATCGATAGAACCCATATTTTCAGGTTCCTAAATGAACAAATAAACATAATCAGTAGAAAACAGATAGCTACATACTATATCACCACTTGCACCCCAAACCATATTTGGAACAACTCAGAAACATCAAAGATGGGAAACATGAAAAAACAAAAACAATGCAACTGCAAATTACAAAGACAGCATGAAGGCATGTATTCAAATTCTTTAACCACCTCTTTAGGAAGTAAGAGTGACTGCTAACATCAATATCAATGCATGTAACCAAAGGAAATGAACTTGCATAATGAAATGAAATTCAAGCGCGAAGTACGGGCAAACTGTATGACCCTACCACTAATTATAGCCTTCAAACAACTCAAAACAGTACCTAACAATTATTGTATAGGTGAATTGAAGACCCGGTGTTGAGTAGCATTAAGAGTAATTTTAAGCTTGTCAAGATGCCATTACAATATAAGTAAACTGTATGACTTGTTCAATAAAATTACCTTAATAATTGCAACATAAGGCTTTTGATTTTTGTCCTCTGGAACAAGCAGAACGGGATCTTCCTGCAAATGATCAAAGCCCCAAAAAAATTACCTTTACTATTTAAGAATGATGGACGGAACTTACACCACTTTCACTAACAAAACAGCTATATCAAACATTTGTAACCAGATATAAACAGATAATAAAGCTACACTGACAAATCAGACAACTTACATCACTTTCACTGACAAAGCTGCTATACCAAACATTTCAAAACCAGATAATAGCAGAGAATAAAGGTACTTCAAGGAAAATCAGATAACTTACATCACTATTACTAACAATGTGGCTATACCAAACATTTCAAAACCAGAGAAAAGCATATATCAAAGCTAAATAATGAAAATCAGACAACTTACATCACTTTCACTAACAATGCAGCTATACCAAACATTTCAAAATCAGATAAATGCAGACACCAAATCTCCAGTAACAAAAACCAGATAAATTCACAAATCCATAAGTGTCGTACAAACCAAAATAATAATAATAAACTATAGCTACATGAAAAATGCATTAAATATTAACTTAACATCAGAACTAGAGGCCCAAATTCAACCAACCTCTTCAAAGCCCTAGTTAAGAAAGGGAATGAAACTCCCAAAACCATATGGGGGACGCTGATCCCCTTAATTCCAATTGAAAAATCAAATAAGAAAGTGAAATGAAAACCCCTAAGCTCTAAATTCTAATTTCTTTGTAGCTGAAAAAAAAAAAATGCCTCCATCAAAATCCTCTAGTTGAAAATGCAGAACGATGACTCCAAATTCCAGAACCCTGTCTCATTTCTTCATCCACATTTTTTCCAGTAAACCAACTTACTCTCTAATTACACTCTGAAATCCAAAACCCCGAACCCTAACAAAGCACACAATAAAAATGAAAAAAGCAAACCCTCCACATGACGTTGCCTAAATCAAAACAAGACTATCAACGGAGAAATGTGATATCCAGGAAGTGGAAACTCACAAGCTCGTATCGGTTGCCGTCGAACTCGAAGGCCTCGAAGTGGCTCCGCTTCCCTTTTCCTTTGCCGCTGAACCTAATGGGCTCCCCTATCGGTTTCGCGTCCTCTTGCGGCTGATCATCTTCCTCCTCTTCTTCTTCACCGCCACTCGGCTGCTCCTCCCCCTTATTTCGCTTCATCGGTTCGGTTCGTTCGTCTTCGTCCTCGTCGGGAAGCTTAACCTTCTTTCTACTCCGCCGTGGCTCCGCCTCCTCGTCACTTGTCG
>JAYMTH010003901.1:0-10356 GCA_036897465.1 Pelargonium australe | reverse complement strand
CATGTGTAAATGATCGTAGTTTGCTCAAATAAACGGCGGGAAGCCGAGGAAGGCTCGAATCTATTTCCGAGCATAGAGAGCCCAAAGAGCAAAATCAACTGTACCGAATTTCAGGGAAGCACTCTTGAATTATAGCAAAGGAAATGCACCAAAGGTAATACATGCTACAGAATGGGAGCAATATATAGACTAAATCCGCTCTTTGTGAGGGGAATGACAAGAATGCTGCTTCGGGGAAGATTTTTCAAACATAACTCCTTCATAAAACAATCACTGTCCTTTTTAATTATCTTTTACCCCCATTTTTATCTCTTGACATAAGAACAAGACTACAAAATGTCAAAATTACAAATCTTATCGTCTCAAAATGAGTCCATTTTAAAATATTAAAAAAATAGTATATAATAAAAAATGAAAATGAAACTCATATTCTCAGACATTCTTCTATTGAATCTATTCCTATGGTTTATTTTGATATTTTCTAACGTTTTCTTAACTCAAACTAAATCTTGCAATGGAATCATTCTCATAAAATCATTTTCATTAATGTTTGATTTACAAAACAAAATAATTTATTAAAAACAATAATATTGTACTTATTCGGACTTTTATAAATATTTTCAAAGTTATGTAAATATTGTGTCAAATGTCATTAGGATTGAGAAACATGGTTAATTGTAAAATATAAAATATTAAAAATTCCATCTGCATGAACAATATTCCTAAGCAGTTCTCTTGAAAACTAATTACATGAAACAAAAAAAAAAAAAAAAAGGTGTAATTATATTTCAAAAACACTCAATTATGATTTATCTGATCACTAGACAATTATGGAATGTCCTATAAAATATTTTCCAGAAAGGAAAAAAAACACACACACACACACATAACCGTCCTCAATATTTAATAGTCACATTGGAATACAAATAAATATGCGAATTTAACACTGCAATCAGTTTTAGACTGTGAGACAAGCTAAACCGATTAGCATATCAACTCGCGTAGACATGAACTTGAGTTTGTTATAGTTCGAAATCGGAAGAAAACAGAACGAGAAAACTAAAGAGTAGAGATATGAAATTATTGTGAAAATGCTGATTACTGTTAGTAGACAATGCATTGAATTACTTACCCTCTCTAATCTCTGACACAGACCTGTCTTGAATTGCCGGACTCCACGTCCGTTCGAGTTCGGATCTAACCTATTCGCCTTCTCGAACGCATAAAACCGACCTCCACAGCCACAAAATAAACACACAAAAAGTAAGAAGAACAAAACAAACCGATCGCAAATTAATTTGCAGCAGTAACATATAATCGAAAGCAAAAAGGAGGGAGATCGAAGCGACGAAGGCACGTACAGAGATACGCAACGCGAGGACGCTCGCTTTGGATCTCATTGGCGACGCGCAGGATCGGAGCAATGCTGCCGAGCGACGCCGGGACGACCTGATTGTCGAACACTTCCATGGAGAACGAAGTGGTGGTACTCCGGGAAGCACGCCGCGTCAAGGAAGGCTCGGGATTCGTCATCAGTCACCCTGCCCTGCACTACAGCTACCGTACGTTCACTCCTCAGCCAAAACGACGAACTATTCAGAAACCAAAACGATTACATGTCATTTTCTCGAGAAACAAACAGAGGAATGAATGAACAATATCATTATACGCACGTACTACTCGAAAATTCAACAAAACAGATACATAAACATCAGATTGTATCCGTATCACAGATAAGAACTACGAATTCACCTTCGTCTCCGCAGAGAATTAGACAGAGAGCTCAAATTCTGGACAGAGACGAGTGTGAGAGAATGAACCTTTTCGGAGAAAGACGAGCAGCGAAATTGGAGAGAGAGAGGAGAGGAGCGAGAAATAAATGGTGAGAGAGATCATCCACAACTGGACAAAGAAACAGATTCTGTTTGGTAGCATTCGTCGTGGCGCTTTCTTATTGGTTCGTGTGGTAGACTGCCATGCTGGAGCGCGTTGTACAGGAGAGAGAGAAGCGCGCACAGTGTTCGCGGAGGGAAAAGAGTGGAGTGAAACGACGGTGCGTTTTATTCTCGGTTAATTGCACTACCAAATCTGTACGGATAGAGAGCTGCTAAATCTAGGGGGTCTTATTTTGCGGATAATTATTGGGTGAAATAGATTTATAGTTTAGCTTGAGAACATTGGTCGACTTGTATCCACAAATTTTAATGTTATAAACTTGATTGCTAGAAAATACTTGTTGGTGCTATGATTTTATGAGTCACTTGTTATCGAAATTGTATACTTTTTTTACACGGATATATTTGTGAGTTTTTATGTCTACAGATCGTGAAGTATTTGGTTAATGACACAACATTAGTTAGTATAGCTCTCAAACCGTAATGATTTGATTGAAATATTTTCTCGATTTTAAAATTATTGTTTCATGCTTCTATAAATGTTGCTACAAATCGTGTTATTTTAATTGAAAGATAATTGGTTGGATCCATTGTGATGACGTTCAAGATACTCAAAAAGAATCAAAATGGAATCGTGGGTAGAATTTATACTACTTTTTTAGTTAATGCATTTAAAATGTTAGATTTCACTCGTGTGGCAAAATAATTAGCAGCAACAAAGACAAATTAAAAGAAAATTAATATTTTATAGACCTTAGTCTTTACGGATAGATGATTATTTATTTTTAAATATTATAATAATAAATTTGGTACTATGAGAAGAAAATAATCATGTGTAACACATGTGAGGAAAGATATTGATATTCAATCATATTTAACTGACAAAATCGTATTGAAAAAATTTAAGATGTGTTTTTGTTTTTGAAAAAAAAAAACTAAAGAACAAACGTATGTTTTAAGTCGCTTCTATGTAGTGTGTATATGCATTTTTTTAAATAATTAATTTCATTTCTTTAGTTGAACAATGAAAAGTGACAAGTGATAAAGAACTGTCGTCATTTATTTTTCTTTCATTCCACCTATTCTTACCGCATTCCCTTCTCCTACCTTCACCATTGTTAATAGAGCGTACAATTTGCACCTGAACTCACGGACGCTTGAAATTCAACTCGTTCAGTTTTCATGTCGGGTCAAAATGGACAAATTCGAATGATACAACACATTTACGTGGTGGAAACCGAAATATGTCCTACCCGAAACCCTATCAAACTAGAAGTACATTTCATCGGATGCGGGTCAGATCTACAGACTTGAACCCGAACCCGTACACGAAATTGCCACCTCTAGTGCTAGTGGCCAACAACTGAACAACATACCTCCTCCCGCGCCCAACCGGCTCAACTGAGCTCCTCCTCCGCGCGCAAGACCTACATCTGCCACCGCGAGTCCCGTCCAAGCTCATCCTTCCGATCAGCCTCTCCGTTGCTCCGTCGTGCCTGATATCCTTCTCAACGCGTGAAACCAGCACCTGTATTTGGCCAAGAACCTCACCTCCGAAGTTTCGCTCCAGTACTCTCTGCTTCGCCTCCCACTTTCGTCTCCCATGGCTGTGAGTCTCTACTTGTTTATGAATTGTTTCCGCTTATTTGATGAGGTTATGCAAGATTTAGCTTGGGGCTAAGGTTCCATATACATTTTGTTAGGTATATTTTTGTCATTCGAATTAGCAGGTAGGCTGCTTTGATTGATCTAGAATTTTCATCCAATTGTAATTGTATTTTTGAATCGATGTCGGAGGCTCCTATCTTAGCTACAAGGATAATCGTTTTGAGTTCTATTAGATTAATCAGGGATGATTTGTGATTTGATTTGATTAGATTAGATAATCCATTACAAATAATCTGTGTGAGTTCTGTTACTAGATTAACTTATGTACTGTTGACCTAACTGTTAAAACTCAAATATTGGCAGGGTTTCGTTCTTCTGTTTGTGAACTCTCAACTTAGATCCTCTGCTTTTAACAGTAAATGAACCATCGGTTTGTGTTTGTGTATTGGTATTTATATTCTGCCTTATTTCTTCCTAGGGGCGTGTTTGTGTACGGGGATAAGAAGAAGAGTTTTACCAGGTTACTTTTTCATGCTAAGTTGTTGTTAGATTAATCATTGGTAAGTTGTTGTTAGATTAATCATTGGCGAGTTCCATTTGTACGGTCTCCCATTATGTAGAAAAGTATGGCTCTTTGGCTGATCTCATTGGTTCAATTTTGGACTCTGATGGATGATGAGTTCCATTTCTGGTTCCCTTAATTCCCTTTTGAGAGATTTAGAAAGTTTCTACGTCCATTGGTTTTTTTATTATTTTGATTTATAGCGCTATTGGGATTGTATGTGTTTGAGCAATCTATCCCGAGGGGCAAGAAGTCGGCGAGTTACCGATAAATCTGCATTCATTGCAATTAGTTAAGGATAGTTGTATCTTGCTAGTGTTTGCTTCAAGTACATATCTATTTCTGTTTTACTTGTACATCTTGTAAAATCATTTGGTCATCAGATATTTACAAGGAGGATTAAACCTTCATTGATGTCTATTTGTGTAATGCTGCTGCAGCCTGCATGAGGAAGAAAAAGTTGTGGAAGAACTTATACAGAATATAGCAGATTACAAGAAATCTTGCGACTTCATTAAGGTACATTTACAGAAGTTAGAAGAAGGTTTCACATGGAGTGATATAAATCTAGCTAATGTTGCTTTAGTTTGTTAAATTTAAAAGGAGAACGTATAGAATTAATATTCTTCTTTTTCAAATTTACTGTTTCAACTCTATCAAACAAACTTATTTTCACTATGGTAATTAGTGATTGAATACTGACATCTCACCTACTAATTCAGCTTAGGCTAAACCGGAGAGGCCTACAGACTTACTATGCAAATTTTGCATATCATACACTGTTGACTTACTAATGGAAGATATTAATGATGTCAAGCTGAAGAAAACAGTTTTTGTAACTGTGGGGACAACTTGTTTTGATGCACTTGTTGAGGCAGTGGATACTAAGGAAGTTAAGGAGGTTTTATCTAGAAGAGGGTATACTCACCTTGTCATCCAAATAGGTCGTGGATCCTATGTTCCCACAAAGGTATTTAGTTAAACTCTATTGTTCTCTCTGTTAGTATAAATATCAGCTGTGTTTTTATCTTGTATCAAATGTGAGGTACAGTTTATATAATGACTTTAATGTTTTGTTCATATTTGTATATTTGCAATGCTAGGATTGAAGGGTAAAATCATAGCCAATTTATTTGTTTTCGGAGTTCCCAGATTCATCATATATAGTATTCTTACAAATTTTTATATGGGTTAAAGTTTCAAGTGGTCCTCTAAATACACACAGATTATTTTTTAAATCTCATTGATCCTTGTATTATTCAATCTCATCAATCATTGCTTAGTATCCTAAAGTTTATCTTCTGATAAAATATATCGGTTAATTTCACTTTCATTTAGTCTCATACTTTGCACGTACCGTCAATTGGTAAAGGACAGGTTAAGTCATGTGTCAAATATGGAATAAATGGAAGCTAATTGAAATGCTTTCAAGCATGGATGACAAGATCAAATAGTATAAGGATTAATGGTGATTTAAATCGAAGTTGGGAGATCAAATATGATATGTGCGTATGGTTCGAGAACCATTTATAACTTTAACCATTTTTATTTTATGCTGTATAGGCTGGAGGAGAAGATGGGTCCCTGGTTGTAGACTACTTCACTTTTTCGTCAAGCATTGCAGACCATTTGAGATCAGCATCTCTCGTAATTAGTCATGCAGGTAAGCTCTTGACCGTGCCTCTTTTTTCACCAATCTATGACGTACTTTAAATCGGCAATAGCAATTGATCAATGTGGTAGATAAATCTATGACTTGGTGAATTTTTTGATATTGTTAGAGATTTGGTGAAGACTGAAGCCATTAGTAGAACTAAGCAAAAATATGCCAACTTATTGTTCTGGACGTACCAAGTTAATGTTCATTTGCATAACAAGTTATATTACTGACCATGTTTTGGAGCTAGGTGCTAAATGGGTTGTTCCTGTTTCATCCTTATTCTTTGGCCAATTAATACCTAACTAATAATATCTGCAAATGTTCATGTGTCATCCTTGACCAGCTGTTCCTTTATGAACACACTAAAATACATTTTGTTTTAATGATATTATGTTTGACTGGCTTTGGGCTTGATGCAGGGTCAGGAAGCATATTTGAGACGTTGCGGCTTCGTAAACCTTTAATTGTGGTGGTGAATGAAGATTTGATGGACAATCATCAGAGTGAGCTTGCAGAAGAACTAGCCGAAAGGAAGCATTTATACTGTGCTAGTCCTCAGTCACTTCACAAGACTATAGTAAGTATGCATTTGGACTCTCTTGTTCCTTATACCCCAGGCAACGCCTTGCCAGTCGCTAAGCTTATAAACAGGTTTCTCGGTTTCCCTGATGATTGATGACTGTAGCCCAAAAGGTAACCGAGTTGGGTTGATATATACATGATGTTGAATTGAGTGAAGTTCACAGTAGTAAAGAAAGGCATTATTGTGAGATTGTGATGCATATTGTTTTCATGAGTTTGGACTTGAAGGAAATATTTGAGTATTTCCATGTCTTCCAAAACAGAAGACTTCATTCAATTTGGTACAGCTTGCCTGTTTTAATTGTTTGTTTCTTTAGAGATGGACACATGACAGATAGCAATTGTGGTTGCAAGAATATGTGAGTGCACCTCTACTTCAACTGGCCCACACCAATCATGAAAGTTCTCTTTCCGCTTTTATGAAACACAAGTGAGTAACCCAAAAGACTAGGAACAATTCATGTTACGTGACATGTTCTGAAATATCATCATTCCATCTTGCTGCGGCAATGACTAGCCGCCACGCCAGGTACTGTCGCGGGAGAGGGTGGTTGACCAGTCTAGCTTGAATGTAAAATCGTTCGCTCGTCTTTCTCCTTGCTCGTACAGCCTCTGTTGCGACAAAAAGAGGTCGAACACACTTTGGCACCCGCTCGCCAAGCCCTTCACCCGCACTTGTGCAACCTCTATCGCAACAGGGAATTGGTTGTTGCGACGAAGGTCCGCCCAAAGGCCCGTTGGCCATTTTCCTCTCATCTCGGGCATACAAGAAGGCACCAAAAAGGTTGTGAAGCACGGTGGATATGTCCAAGGGTCTAAGTCACCTCCTTAAGCCACATGAGAGGCTTCTCAGCGTGCACTAAATTTTTCATTGCACACTTACTCTGTGCATTTGCTCTGCCATGCACCAAGTCCGCTAGAAGCATACGAGTCTATCGACCGCGTGACGCATCCAAGGACACGCTCCATGTCCGTTGATAGCGCCGTTCCCAAGAGCCTGCGCTCCTAGCCCATCGCTCGTCAAGGGACATGGAAAGAAAAGTCACAACTATCCATACATGCTAGATTGGTCAACCACCCTTTATCGTGACAATGTTAGGCTTGCTGCGGCATTGTTTAGCGTGGCGGCTAGTTCGGCTTGGTCCCGTATGCTACATGATTTTTTGTCATGACCAATGGACTTGGCTTATGGCCGTACATCGGGTGGATGTATAACAAGCTCAGGCATGCGTGGCAGACATGGCGAGCGACATGGACATGATGTGCAATGTTGGACTTGAGCGCGTGGCGACGGCTTGGCGCGCATCTCGTGGACGAGACCAGGGAGTCACATCCTGATAGCGTGTACACAGAACCCGAGTTTGGAAGTAAGTTCGTAGACCGTGATCCAAGATATAATCTATAGTGGCATGTTCTTGTCGTAGTAATATAGGACCAATTTTTTGACGGGACTTAGACACCGTGTGCCGCATTGTCACTCGTCGGATAAACTTACGAATGTCTTCATACATTATCGTAAATAAATAAAAATAAAATATTTTGACGGGATAAACATTTATTCTTTGAAATAACTCGACAACATGTATACATTAAAAGAGAGCTACCAAACAAACAAACCTCAAGGGGCAAGTATCTAAAAAAGTTTGTCCCATCCTAATCCCAATCCCAATCCCAATCCCAATCCCATGCCAAATGATGCAAACATCCAATGAAAGTTGACTCTCTTGATTGCCATTGCATTTGGACCTACTTATAACCCAACTTGCACCATCTACACCTCTCTTTGTATCTCTTTACCCATTAAAACCTTAAATGATATTATCACAATAAATGCACTAATTATATATTTATATCCCATCTAATTAAAAAAAAAAAAAACTCAAAAACATTTTATTGGATACATGGTTGACAACTAAAACCACGTGCATGCAATAGGAGAAAAAACAAAAGACATGTTCCCATATTGCATGTGTAATTATCGGGATTTGGATTTATGGCCAAGTGGCGTCTAAGACTACATACAATATTCAATATTTTTATGTATTTGTTTGTTTTCGTTTTCTAAAATAATTAATTTACAATATGGCTCGGCAGTGGAAGCCGGTTTTGGTGGGGTTCGGATTGTGACTCGACGAAGGTGGAGGCTATGATAATTCAGGAAGCCTTGTTGTGGGTTAAATCACAAGGGTGACAATGTATTATTATTGAGGGTGATGCTGATGATCAGCGTGTTATTTCAGATCTCGGGTTAGGGTTCGAGATGAATGGTATTTATGATCTTTTAATTAGTGATAGCGTGTGTATTATCAATTCCGTTGAGAATGTTAGGTTTTTTTTTTGTAAAACGGTCCGCAAATGAGATGGCCGTCCATATCTTAGCTAGGGCATCTTGTTCTTATGATGGTCGTAAGTCGTGGACTATATTGGAGTGTCCTCCCTATGTAGATCCATTGTTGTTTGTTGATATGAACTAAATAGAAGTTAATGGTTACTTCAGAAAATAAAATTACAATAAATTACTGTATACATTGGCGGAGCAAGCTTCAACTCAAGAGATAGGCATTTTTTTTTCCGACTTATTGATACTAAATCTAATTATCCTAATTGTTATATGAAAATAGCAAATTTGAGATTTTTTTTAATGAATATTGTGACTATAAATAATATAGGTAAAATACCTATTTTGGTCTCAAAAAATTTTAAAATCCAAAACAATCTCTAAAATTTTAAATATTGACCCAATTTAGTTCATGGACTTTTGATTTAATCTTGGAGGGTCATGACCAATATTTGAAACTTCATGAACTATTTTGAGTATACAAAAAGTTATGTAATCAAATTGACTCAAAACACAAACATTCAGATACTAATTTTGAATAAAAAAATTATGAACTAAATTGGACTGCAACACACAAATTCAGAAACCAAATTAAATATTTTAGGCGAAGTAAAATTAGACTAATATTGGCTAGATTTCACTATCGTGTCATAGGCCGTGATAGGAAGGATAACTAGCCGCTAAGCTAGAACCATCTTTGTGAATTAAATTTTACTGACTAATATATATTTATATATATCCTCGATTAGGCCTTTGCCTATGATGTCTCATTCTTGGCTCGGCCAATAACTATATATATATATTTCAAATAAATGTAACTAATTAACATTTGATTATGAAATAAATCGTGGTTTATTGTGGTTCATGGCTACTTGGTGTTGTTTACGTGTTTATTAATTTTATTATTATTTTTTGTGAAATAAAAGATGCTTGTTATTTGTTAAATAATATTCCATAATTTTTTAGCTTAAGTGTTTGATAAAGTACAAAATAAACCAAAACTCTTATCTGCTTAACTTTGTTCTACTAGAGCACTAGCTACGTAGATGTAGTTAATTAAAAAAAATAGAAAAACAAATTACACCTGGATAAATCTGGTCTATCTCCGTGGCCACGTGGACGGAGAGAGCGCGTTAATATAGTGTAAAGTGAGTGTGGTTGGATCTTCTTTTTACCAACTCCAATCCGTATATGCCAATCATATCATTTCACACAACACACTTTCTTTTTCGTAAAAGACTCTATTTGGTCGTGGTTTTGACTCAGTTTAGTCTTTAAATTTTTTTAACAAAAAAATAGTTTATGAATTTTCGTATTTCGTTTTAGTTTGGTCCCTAAATTTTGTTTGACTCAAAATGGTCATGAATTTTCACATATTAACTTAAAATGGTTATTGTTATTAGAGCATATATAAAAAAATTCAATGATCAAATTGAATCAATAATTGAAAATACATTTACCATTTCGGATCAAAACAAAGTTCATAGACAATTTTAAGACGAAATATGAAAGTTCAGAGACTATTTTTCTGTTATAAAAAAAAAATAGGAACCAATTTAAGACAAAACATCAAAGTTTGGGGACTAAGGCCGTCTATAGAGGTAAAATGTCTATAGAGGTAGCTGGAATGAGTTTTCATTGTCTATAGAGAATAGGAGGTTTGTTTGGTAAAAAAATGTCTGGAAGGAGTTTGAGAAAAAAAAATTATTGT
>JAYMTH010003900.1:0-10356 GCA_036897465.1 Pelargonium australe | reverse complement strand
AGTCTGAAATCACAAGAATATGGTATGGATCTTCCTCATTCGTCTTATGTGATAGACTCTTCACCACAATTGTAGTAGATGGAGCCTACAAAATATATAGCATCATAGATTGTTTGTCATCTGGATTGTTTTCTTTTGGTGTCCATCCCACAACATCTTACTAGCAGGATTTGAAGACAAAATAAGGATATTTGTAATATTTGACATCCGTCGCTTCAGAAAAGGAAGGGTTTGAAAAAATGCACATTTTTTTAGGGCATTTGACCATGTGTATCAAGATTGTAATTCCATATAGTAGAGATTATGCACAAAGGCCACTAATCACAACAACATAAAACAATAACCCCATAAAGAAAATAGACTAAGCTTTGGAAAATAAAATCAAGTACCTGTTGAACAAATGTTGAAGACTCAATTGCAGCAGAAGCAAGGCTGCTCGAATGTGAACTTCCTGTTGTCCCTGATCTAGAACCAAGAATGCTCTTTGCATAAGAACCTGTATCGGGTTATCCTATTGAAACCCCCGTTTATTCTAACTCTTGTATTAACAGACTTCATCTAATTTCATAACCCACAAAAATTCATTAGATTCGTCTAATATAATAACCCACATAAATTCATTAGATTGCAAGCATAATCATACATACAGCTCGAAAGGCCTCAAACAACTATTTAACATTAAAAAAAATGAATCAACCGATAATTCCAAAAACAAAACACCATAGGCTTCACTGAACAATCAATGGTGATCGCGGCTCTTGAACATTCGTGTTCGGAACATTCGTAATTCACGACATTCGTATTTGGGACGTTCGTAATTTGAGACATTCGTAACCGAGACATTCGGAATTAGAGACATTCATTAATCGAGACATTCATAAATCAGGACATTCGTAAATCGAGACATTCGTAATTCGGGACATTAATATTCGGGATATTCGAAATTCGGGACATTCTCGGGACATACTCGTCGATACACATTCAAATTGTGACATATTTGATTCGGGACATTCTCAGGAAATATTCATTCGGGATATTCTCGAAACATATTCGATTCGGGACATTCTCGAGACATAATCAATTTGGGACATTCTCGGGACATATTCAATCGAAACACATTCGACTCGGGACATTATCGAGTCCTATTCGATTCAGGACATTCTCGGGACATATTCGATTCATGACAATTTCGATTCGAAACACATTCATTTAATGACAAATTCAATTCGAGACATTCTCAGAACATATTCGATTTGGGAGATATTTGATCGAAACACATTCAATTCGATCGAAACACATTCGATTCTAAACATTCTCAGAATATTTTCAATTGAAACACATTCGATTCGGTACATTCTCGGGACATTCGATTTGGGACATTCTTAGGAAATATTTGATCGAAACACATTCGATGCGGGACATATTCGATTGAATCACATTCGATTTTAGGACATATTCGATCGAAACACATTTGAAACACATTTGATTCAGTACATTCTCAGGACATATTCGATTTTAGACATTCTCGCGATATATTCGATCGAAACACATTCGATTCGGTACATTCACGGAACATATTCGATTTGGGACATTCTCGGGACATATTTGATCGAAACACATTCGATGTGGGACATATTCGATCGAAACACATTCGATTCGAGACATTCTTGGGACATATTCATTCTGGCATTCTCGGGCATATTCGATTTTGAACATTCTCGGGACTTATTTAATCGAAACACATTCGATGCGAGACATATTCGATTCGAAACATTCTCAGAATATTTTTTTTCGGTACATTCTCGGGAAATATTTGATCGGAACGCATTCGATGCGGGACATATTTGATCGAAACACATTCGATGCGGGACATATTCGATTGAAACACATTCGATTTTTGACATATAGTTCAAAACACATTCGATTCGGTACATTCTCGGGACACATTTGATTTGGGACATTCTTAGGAAATATTTGATCAAAACACATTGGATGCGGGACATTCTCAATACACATTCGATTCGGCACATTCTCATGACATATTCGAATTGAAACATTTTCAGGAACTATTTGATCGAAACACATTCGATTTGGGACATATTCGATCGAAACACATTAGATTCGGGACATTCTTGGGACATATTCATTCGGGCATTCTCGGAACATATTCGATTCGGCACATTCTCGGGACATATTTGATCGAAACATATTTGATTCGGTACATTCTCGGAACTTATTCGATTTGGGGCATTCTCAATACATATTAAATCGAAACACATTCGATGCGGGACATTCTTGGGACATATTCATTCGGGCATTCTTAGGACATACTCGATTCGGAACATTTGATCGAAACACATTCGATGCAGGACATATTCGATCAAAACACATTTGATTCAAAACATTCTCAGAACATTTTTTTCGGTACATTCTCGAAACATTCTCAAGAAATATTTGATCGAAACACATTCGATGCGGGACATATTCAATCGAAACATATTCGATCGAAACACAATCGATTTGGGACATATTTGATTCAAACACATTCGATTTCGGGACATATTCGATCAAAACACATTCGATCCTAAACATTCTCAGAACATTTTCGATCGAAACACATTCGATTCAGTAGTTTCTCGGGACATATTCGATTTGGGACATTCTTGGGAAATATTTGATCGAAACACATTCGATTCGGTACATTCTCAGGACATATTCGATTTCGGACATTCTCGCGATATATACGATCGAAACACATTCGATTCGGTACTTTCTTGGGACATTCGATTTGGGACATTCTCGGGACATATTTGATCGAAACACATTCGATTTCGGGACATATTCGATCGAAACACATTCGATTCTAAACATTCTCAGAACATTTTCAATCGAAACACATTCGATTCGGTACATTCTCGGGACATATTCGATTTGTGACATTCTTAGGAAATATTTGATCGAAACACATTCGATGCGGACATATTTGATCGAAACACATTCAATTCGGTACATTTTCAGAACATATACGATTTCGGACATTCTCGCGACATATACGATCGAAACACATTCGATTCGGTACATTCTCGGGACATATTCGATTTGGGACATTCTCGGAACATATTTGATCGAAACACATTCGATATGGGACATATTCGATCGAAATACATTTGATTTGGGACATTCTCGCGATATATACGATCGAAACACATCCGATTCGGTACTTTCTTGGGACATTCGATTTGGGACATTTTCAGCACATATTTGATCGAAACACATTCGATGTGGGACATATTTGATCGAAACACATTCGATGTGGGACATATAAGATCGAAACACATTCGATGTGGGACATATAAGATCGAAACACATTCGATTTGGGACACATTTGATCGAAACACATTCGATTTCGGGACATATTCGATCGAAACACATTCGATTCTACACATTCTCAGAACATTTTCAATCGAAACACATTCGATTCGGTACATTCTCGGGACATATTCGATTTGAGACATTCTTAGGAAATATTTGATCGAAACACATTCCATGCGGACATATTTGATCGAAACACATTCGATGCGGGACATATTCGATTCAGTACATTCTCATGACATATTCAATTTCGGACATTCTTGCGACATATACGATCGAAACACATTCGATTCGGTACATTCTCGGGACATATTTGATCGAAACACATTCGATTTGAGACATTTGATCGAAACACATTCGATTTCGGGACATATTCGATCGAAACACATTCGATTCTAAACATTCTCAAAACCTTTTCGATCGAAACACATTCGATTCGGGACATTCTCGGGACATTCAATCGAAACACATTCGATTCGAGACATTTGATCGAAACACATTCGATTCGAGATATTCTCATGACATATTTTATCGAAACACATTCGATTCGAGATATGCTCATGACATATTCGATCGAAACACATTCGATTCGATACATTCTCAAGACATATTTGATCGAAACACATTTACTTTGGTACATTCTTGGGATATAGTTGATTCAGGACATATTTGATCTGGGACATTCTTAGGACGTATTCATTCTCGTGACAATTTTAGGATATTTCGATTAGAGACATTCTTGGGATATATTAGAGATATCCTCAAGACATATTCGTTCTCGGGGCATTCTCGGGACATACTCAATCGAAACACATTCGAATCGTAACATATTCGGTTTGGGACATTCTCAGAATATATTCGATCGAAACATATTCGATTCGGGATATCTTTGAGACATATTCATTCTAGGGACATATTCGATCGAAACACATTCGATTCAGAACATTCGTAATCGGGACTTTCGTATTAGGGATGCTCAGATTAAGGGACGTTCGTAATTCGGGACATTCGTGATTCGAGATATTCGTATTCAGGACATTCGTGATTCGGGACAATCGTGGCATTCGTTAATCGTGACATTTAGGGTTTAGGGTAGAATATTTGGGGTTTAGGGTTTATTTGCAAAACCACCTTTGCAAATAAATATCCAATTTTTCAGCAATGGGGTTTAAGTAATTTAAATAAGAGAAGAGGAATACATATCTAGATCGGTTACCTTATCGACCAAATAAGAGCACCAAAATGCGAAATATAAAGCAACCAACGACAATTAAAAGAGATAGACCCAAACATCATCTCAGCATGACCTTATAAAAAAACATACATATCTATATCGGTTACCTTGTACATTAGCACGTTTGATCACACCCATATCGTTCTCATCTGATCCAGCCATTTCAACGATCTGCAGAGAACAACTTCAGAAAAATCCAAAACCCCATATATCAACCAAATCAGAGCACCAAAATGCGAAATAAAAAGTAACCAACGACAAGTAAAACAAATAGACCCAATCAACATCTCAACATATCCTTATCAAAAACATCTCAACAAGAAAAGTAAAAGTTCAAACATGTAAGAACAATCTGCATCAGCCTTTTTTACTAAGGTCTTCAATGAAATGTAAGGGTTCTAATTAACATGCAGAACCTACAACATCCTCTAGTTCTAGAGTGATCTAAATATCTTTCATGTGTATGCCTGCAGGAAATTTTATATCATTTTACACCAGTGTTGCTAATTAAGGTGAGAGCATTGCTTGGAACTTAGAAACAAAGCATTCTTGTGTTTTACGAATATTTGAAGGTTTAATTCATTATCCAACATAAAGTCACTATGAATTTTTATCAACAGTATTGACAAAGAGGAAAGATATATTGGTTCTCCATGAGTTTGAGTTAGATTCAAAATGTTCAATCCAATCATTAAAGGGATAACCATGAGTATGATAATAGAGATTGTTGTATCAAGTTAGAGTTTTCAACAAATTCCAATCAAATTAAGCAGCCAAATTAACAAAAACATGGGCAACCAAAGGAAATTGAACTTAGAAGCAAATTTTGGGTAAAGACACTATCACAACAAAAGAAGCATACTTCAATAACTGACGTGGTCAGATATAGTGATAAAATGCAACTACTCATGCAGTTTGATTTACTTTTCAAATCCCTATTATCAATTTAATTAAATATTTGACCTAATCCCTTAGCAGTTTAGACTTCAATTGAAACTAATGATGATGTTAAAAATAAATTTTACTCCCTACTGTATTATTTACAGCATTTCAACATATAGATAAAACTTGAACTAGTGTTAACATAATCTAGAAAATATGGACCTACCATGTGAGTAGTTTGATCCCAGTGAAATTGTGAATACACCCCATAGACAGCATTTTCAAGAATATTGGGAAAAGCATAGTCATACACCTAATGAATAAATTGCCTCCTTAATCAGTATTGTGCATAAGCAACTTTTGAAATATGAAAAGATAATACTGCATAAAAGCCTACTTAAATATGCAGTAAGAGTCAAAGGAAAAAAAGAACACAACAATCCAAATGATGAGTGCATAGAGCAAACCTTTGCTAACTGAATAAAAGACTTCTCCCATACCACTGCCTTTCTAATTTCATCGTCTTCTTTGTTGATTGCATTGTTTACTGGATAAGTTACTACAAATGCAGTAGCATGTGTGGAATCATAGCTGGGTTATGAAATTTCCAATCATCCAACAGAAATATTGTATATATATGATCCAAAATTACCTCTTGACCTCTTGAGTAACTGTTTCTAGAGAAACCTCCTAATGCAGTGCTTGGATCAAGAGGGACTTTGAATGCACTCATCCATTTGTCTGCAGATGTATAATGCTAAAATAGCAAATACATGAAGTTAGTAGGTCTTGAGAATAAATATCACCATCAAAATCAATAGCATTAAAATTGCCTCACCAAAAACTATGTAAAACTGAAAAGAGAGAGATCGAAATATATCTGTAAAACAATACTTAACATGCTCAAGTCCCCCATACCCACTATTTGGTCCATAGTTTTTAGGGTCTATCTTGAAATACTATCACCCGGAAATTAAAAAGAAAAAAGAAGCCAGGTTTATAAAAAGAAACCCCAAATCAAAATATTGTAGCAACTAGCTTATTATAATAGTAAATAACAAGAAAAGCTTATGATTGACATAACACTATGTAGCAGGAAGTAGAACATACTTACTTAACATTCAAATACAAGCAGAAGGCCCATACCATCCTAATTGTACCTCTAGAAGTAATTATCTGATCCTCTCCCCAATATGGATCCTCAATACACTAGGTACTACTTGTCTTCTAAAGTGAAAAGTAAAAAGCAGTAAAATAATATTAACAAGTATATGAAAGATTGTACCCATCATAAGCCTAGCTTTGGCTACTGGAAAATTTATGAGTCTCAACACTTAAACGTATGGGGACTTCTAGTGAACCTAAATGCATCAATTCAAATAACTGGACCCATCATATGGTTACACACAAAATCGACATAAAAACACACAGTTTGTATTTTTCCAAACCCTATTCATCTCTTTTCTTAACAATCATCAAGCAGAATTCCTCAACAACAAAAAACAATCATCAAGCACACACTAGGGTTCAACTCAAATTGGCAACACAAGCACCAACGCATGAGAGAAGTGGAATACATATCGAGATCGGTTACCTAGGACATTAGCGCGCCCGATCAAACCCGAATCGTTCTCATCTGATCCAGGTATCCAGCCAATTCAACAATCTGCAAAGAACAGTTTGGGAAAACCAAAACCCTAATTATCGACCAAATCAGAACAGCGAATAGCGAAATAAAAAAATCAAATCCACAATTTGAGTTTCGAAAAAAAGAAAAGAGAAAACAATTCAAGAAGAACCGAAAAGAACCCATCTACACTCCTGGACCAGCAAACGAAACCCAGATCACGATTCACGAAATCACAAAAACCCACCTCCCTGAAATCGAGAAATTCCGTCAAGTTTCTTTGAGGACTTTCATCAAACACTTGCAACCCCAAACCCAAACCGTTCTTCGTTCCTCAGAGCTGGTGATTCATTCATCAAAATTCAAAATCAGGACGAAGAGAAAGAACATGCAAAGAAAGAACTTACGATTCACGAAATCACAAAAACCCACCTCCCTGGAATCGAGAAATGCCGTCAAGTTTCTTGGAGAACTTTTATCAAACACTTGCAACCCCAAACCTAAACCGTCCTTTGTTCCTCAGAGCTAGTGATTCGTTCATCAAAATTCAAATTGAGGACGAAGAGAAAGACCATGAAAAGAAAGAACTTAACTGATAAATCCGCAGTGAGTATGTGTCTCTCTCTTTCAATCTCTCGTCCCTCTCAGTCGCAGTGAGTGATGGTCAAGTTTGTTTGTGGTTTGGGTTAAGCAACACTAAAAAGACCAACGCTACAGTTGCTGAGCTGGACTCTCTACAAACTTGAAAACCAAGAAAAGCTAAACGACAGCCTAACGGCTTAAACGCTACAGAAAAATCCCAACGACGTCGTTTCGACAACACTACAAAACACATAAGCTGATGAGCAAACTACTTGAAACGGCACCGTGCCACTAAAGTACTGAACCCATACGACACCGTTTCCAACTCTTCAAAAAGTTACCGTTGTACGCTTCGCAGCATGCATGCGTCGGCTCCAAGGTTTTTTCTTCTTTAAAAAAGAATGGAATAAAGGTTTGTCTGGATACTCAATTTGGTACCTAAACTTTTATTGTGCCCAATTTAGTACCCAAACTATTATTTTATAGTACTAATTTAATACCCATATTTTTATTTTGAACCCAATTGAGTACCCGTCGTCACATTAAGTCTCGCCTACGTGGAATAAAATGCTGATGTGGACGCTGACGTGGGTGATGACGTGTACTGTTGGTTGTAAAGTTGTATAAATTTTGATGATGTGGCAAACAAGACAATGTTAACTTGGAATTTTAAAAAAATAATAAAACAGAACAAACAAAAAAAACCTCCTTCTTCAGTTATCAACGTGCAGACCCTGGAACGATCTGGTGAGCTTCCATATCTGCACCTCTGGCAGTGCAGCCTCGATCAGCCCAAGCCACCACCACTTTCTTCTTGTTTTCTGTCCTCAATCGGTGGCGGGCTCGCCTTCGTCATTTTGCCGGAAGACGACACCATCGGCTTGAATCTCAACAACATGGTCTCTTCTAGGTATCAAGAATCAAATCACGAACAATTAAAAAAAGTCTAAAATACCCAGAATAGTCTTCACTTCTGTTAAATTGAGTGAGTATAATTTCATGAACAAAGGTGCTCATCTGAAAAGCCAACAATTTCGATCAACTTCAAAGAAAGGTAGTTGTTTCTTTCTACCCATTACTATCACTACAATGAAAAGAATCAAAGCTACAACTAACAAAAACACACAATTCTGCAGCAAATCATTAAAACTGCAGATAATACAAATTGTCAATAGATCATTGCTTCACTAGATTAAATTCAATAACATGTCAAAATATTAGACTTTGAAAATATATCAAAAAAAGCATCTAAAAGGCATGATAACAAGAACAGAAACGATGAGTTTGTTGCTTGATTTGAACCATAAAACAAAAGTGTTGTTGTGTTGTGTGAGGTGTCCAAGCAGAATCGAGGAATTGGAGTCAGAGAGAGGAAGTAACTGAAACAATTTTTTTTTTTTTTTCGATTTGTTGTTGTTCGTTAGGTCGGCGATTTGGGCGTTTCAAGCTTCTCTACTTCCCAGCCAACGAGACCAACTGAGCTGCTTCTTCCGGCGAGATCCATATACGACCGACGAGTCTGATAGGTTCTGGTCACGATGGAGCTGCAACCCAAAGCCGTCGTCGCCGGAAACCACCAAACGAAACCCTATTTGAACCAGATCCGCACAAACCCAACCCAAACTACCATGGCTCGTGGCACCGGATTCCCTCAAGCTCATCGATTTGCTGATCGGAAAGAGAGCTGCTTGAAGGTCAGCCGTCACTTGAAGCCCGCCGAGGGGAAGTCGTGAGAGAGAGCGAGTCAGACGAGAGAGAGACTATTTTTTTTTTAATTAAATTATAAATAATATCCACGTGGTTGCCACGCATACAAACTTTTTCATTTAGGCATGTCAGCTCAGCACTTCACGGAGATATTAACGGAACTTAACGGTGGGGACTGAATTGGGTATAAAATAATAGTTTAGGTACTAAATTAGGCACAGTAAAAATTTAGGTACCAAATTGAGTATCCGGACAAAATTTGGGTACCAGAAAAACCTTTATCCCAAAAATAAATATTAGATGAAACAGTACAAGAAATTGTTTTGTTTTATCAACACAATTTTGTTGTTAAAAATCAAAATCTAGAATAAAATAACAGAAAATTACCTGTTGGCCATTGTTTCTGATGAAAAAATTTCTGTGTTGCGTGAAAAGAAGATCTAAAATTGGCACTTCTTGACCCAATAGAATCTTAGAAAAGTATCTATCGTAACAGTACGTCCAGTTCAAGTCGTCTGAATCCAATAATAAGTCATAAGAATTGATTGATATTGTTTCGGCTTACTCTTAATTCTCACCATTGTTACTCTCTAAATCACTCACTCAATCTACACCAGAATCATATATATACAAACACCAGACCCGAAATCAAAGTCTATAAGAGAAAAAGAGAACAATTTTTCCTGTTTTCTGAATTACAAAAGGAAAGTCAATTTATAGGTGTAAAAGTGATTGGGTTGTGCCGTTTCCTTGAACAAGCAATTTGCATTTAAATAGGCAAAAAAAAAATTACAACCATGGAAAGAAAATATACAACCTACCAAATATGAAAATAAGCTAAATAAAACATGGTAATCATTTTCATGACCGCACTAACTAACTTACAAAAAAATGGGCGAGCTCTTTTGGGAGTGTAAAACCTTAGAGTTTCTTCTGATATTAAGGTTTGTGA
>JAYMTH010003899.1:0-10357 GCA_036897465.1 Pelargonium australe | reverse complement strand
TTTGCCCTAGTTCAGGATAGCCAAGAGTTAGTGTCAATAGTTCAGAGTATCCAGAGTTAAAAGTGTTAAGGCGAGAGTAGGTACGTGTAATTTTTCTATAATAAAATGTATGTCCCACAAAAAAAAAAATAAAGATTTTGCTTACTAAACTGAAATTGAGTTACATCATGTAAAATAAAATAATGGACCAAACTATTAGTAGCTGAAACGAAACCAAAACACAAAAGAAAAAAATATGGCCGGAAGGCAGCTCCACGTCTACAAATTCATTTAAGTAGGTGTAGGTATATGTGTTCATCGATGAGGTAAGACACCAGCTGAAAAAATTTTAACTATCACAGAAAAAATATTTGTGACGCCGCGAAGACGTCAGCAATAGCTCAGCCTAAAATATAGTAAGAGCCGCAGCCCTCCGTCCTCATATTGTTTTTGTATATTTCGCAATGCGTAAGCATACACTGAACCAAACACCACCAACAGCAGCCATCGTCGAAATAAAATGTTAAATGTTCATACAACATAATATTAATTTGCTCTATAAATAGAGACTACGAAAACTGTCTGAGCACAACACAAATCACAAACCTCTCTTTATTCAATCCAATCCAATCCAATCCAATTTTGCAATCGGAGATGGAAAATCACGACGAAGCAGAGCTGTTGCGACAACAGTTGGAGGAGAAGGAGCAGGAGCTACAGAAGCAAAAAGCTGAGATCGCCAAACTGAAATCCGACCTTCTCAACTCCAAACCTCCGATCACTACTTCTTCTCCGATCACCGATTCCGCCGCCGCGACTGTACCTACTAGTCTGGAGATTTGGGGACGGAGACGGAGGCTTCTGTTACCTGCGCGCTTCACCTCCGCGACGGATCGTCTCAATTTGGCTCCGAGATTCGGAACCAGCTCCATGTGTCCTCGACCTTTCGAGATTTTGGACCAAGACGTTGGCGATCTCCATCTCCCTAATGTGAGAGTTCATTCCAGTGACGGCAAGTTCGATACGGGAAATTGGTGGATTGCGAGAGCTTCGGATCATGGATTGCAGCAAAAGATGGTGACGATTGCTGTGTATTGTGGGAGTGTTGGTAGTGTGGGATCTTATGGGGCTACTGTTCCGTATCCATCTCATCATATGGCGGAGGTTACCTCTGATTTTCAGCTTTTTGTGGCTCATGTTCGCGGTCTTGGCATCCACCTTGTTTTTACCTTCTAATTTCTACCCTCTTCCTTTAATGTAATCTTTTCAAATTGAAGCATGTCTTTTTTCTAATAAAATCCTCTATTCAAAATAAAATGATTTTACACAAATCGTTGTGATACAAACATGATCTATAAAAACTATTCTCTTAATGCTCTAGCTCATCAAAGAGAGAATGGAGAATGGCGACTAGGGTTTAGTGGGTTTTGCGGCGACAAGTAGGAGACAACAATGTGATTCCGGCGATTGTTCTCTCTTTTGTGTGTTTTGTCTTGGAGGGCAAGTTTTGGGGCGACTAGGGTTCATTAGGGTTCTTTTCCAACAACATGCGGGTGACTGCTTTGGTATTGTCTCTGGTTGTTTGGTTTTTTCGGTTAGGGGGTTTCTCTTTTTTTCTCATATGATCCTTTGTGTTGCAACTAAGTAAGAGCGGATTGGTGGGAGGCAGCAATTTTCTGGAAAATATGATGCACAAATGGTGGCGAAGATGGCTGGGAGCGGACAAGCGGGCATGACAGGTTCTTCACGCGTTGAGGATGATGTTTCAGTGGCAAATGTCATGAGGGGAGTGGCAGCGCTCGACGTTGATGATGATGTGGTGGACCTAGAAAACTTGCAACATGCAGATATGGCGGCTCAAGTTCGTCGTGACTCATGAGCATGACGGTAAATTTGACAGAATATTTTAAAAATGTCAAGTTTAGAATAATACATTACAAAAAGTAACAAATACAAGATAATTTAAATTTGAAAAATTCTGTCAAAATTAACTAACGGAATGAGTTGAATATAACTCAAGATAGTCTAAAGGTTAAAAAAATTAGAGTTATCCCTTCGCAAAGAGTGCAGTCATTTATAATTTAAGGATCCATCTAAGAGTTACATAACAATTACTAACCCAATTACCCAAATAACTAACAACAACAACAACCGACCAATTTTCCGAACAAAATTGGGCTAAAACAAGTAACTAGCCAAAAGATGTAAAAATGAAAGCACATTTTTAAGTATGATTTCTCTAATAACATGTCGCTATGCTATGATATGCTATACTGCAGTGGCACCACGCAACAGCTCCCTTTGATTATGCACGCTGAAAGACGATGAAAGTATCCTAAAGAGCCCATCTGGGTTATCTGCGTGAACCTGTTCACAACGATAAAGACTAATACCTATCAATTCAAAACCAGCTCCAAATATGCCTCCATATTGACAAGTCGGAGGGACTATCAATTAACAGTTCAGAACTAGTAACAAACTAACATGCCTCTAGCTCCATACAATATCTTATTAGGGTCAATTAAGGGAATTTGTTTACCAATTTCAACCGATTGCAAATCATAGCTGTGACAGACAGCTGACTGAAATATATTGGCTGTGTGTGTCACTGTGTCCTAATGGAATCTGGCAAGTTTTGTTAAATTATATAGCAATTTTTTAAAAGGTTACTGGAACGCCCTTTTTCCCCATGAAAATAATTGCATATTGTGAGCTACAACTGTATGTGAAAGCAACATACCCAGTGGCCGGCGTCTTCAAGGACATGCATTTCGACTCCACCTCCCTCCTCAGCAGCAATTTCCTCGGCAGCATGAATCCTTTGAAGATCTTCAAGAGCCCACCTGTGCAAGCTTCTTTCTGCTTTCAGAAAATTTACATGTACACCCCGAGGTACGTCTTCAACAATCTTCCTACAATTATCCAAAGAATCAACAAGGTGATTGGCATTCACAATTTGTAAGTGACATTAAGCCATTAAGTTTTCAGAGCTGCTCATTTCTTTTCTATCTTTATTTTATATTTTCCCTAAGATAATTCTGTTTGAAGGTTATATTTTACCATTTGATGACTAAGTTAGCAAAAGAATAGATGAAATTTTTCTCCTCAATAACTGACCCCAATGTCAATTCATGGCAGCATACCCTAAACTATATAAAATCGTAAATGATATGCCATTATATAGAAAAAGAACAAGTTCTCCACATCTTATGTGCTCATAAGACCCCATCCCAACACTGAAAAAATAAACAAAAACTGTACCACAAATTTGTTTCTTCATATGATCGGTACATTTCTGAAATTCCCTCCAGGTCAAACACCCACGAGAAGCTTGGTGATGACGAACCAGCAAGGTCAGTTGGACGAAGGTTAGTGACAACCCACTGCACACAAATAATTAAAATAGAAAAATGATAGTTTCAAAGGGTGTCGAGAGTAAACCTCAATCAAAAGAATCTTATGTAAATAAGTAAATTATATAGCACTAAAGATGCATATGAACTTTGTTATACTAAAAGAAAAAAAGTTCAAATCACAACTCCATGACACTGCTAG
This sequence comes from Pelargonium australe, assembly GCA_036897465.1. Taxonomy (NCBI): domain Eukaryota; kingdom Viridiplantae; phylum Streptophyta; class Magnoliopsida; order Geraniales; family Geraniaceae; genus Pelargonium; species Pelargonium australe. The sequence continues at coordinate 6,823 of JAYMTH010003899.1, read as the reverse complement.
AAACTTAACGTATGCGACTTGAAGATTGTCTCAAATTACATTACACCGGAGATAAGAATTAAGAACCCATCAATTTGCCTATATAGGAACAAAAATATTCAAAGGTCTCAGATCTGGTTTAAATTGGAGGGCATACTCTGGATGACATTTGACAACGCGTAATAACAAACAAAAAGGTAAGGATCTATATGTAACATAGAAAACTGCAGTAATACTTGTGAGGATCCAGTATGCTTTACATCAACAAGGAGAATAAATCCCACATGAACCAGTAGTTGGTTGGCAACTAGTCCAGCTCAAAAATATATTAGTACAGATTTTTAATGCTGCAACATACGACCAGTGTACGAACATTAACCCTTGTTTCCTACAGTCAGTTAAAATCTGGTTAACCTTATGCATTTATGTGACACCATAACATAACTCCATCTCAAGGAAAGAAAACTAATAAAAGTCATCAGTACTCTATTTAATTGCTGAGCATGGGTATTTTATAACCTTGCACGAGAAAGTAATTGTGCCAAAAATATTTCAATGGCATCAAGAGGCTACTACTCACATGTATCAATATTCAACTTTCAGATTCACATCTTTCTGATATTTTGATATAGTAGTTGTAATGTAAATACTCAACACATACCTGTGCCACATCTTTCGAAAAGCCTTCTTGAACAAGAGCATTCACAATACCCCTCTTTGACAAGACCTTAAAGAAAAATATCTTAAAATAAATACAGATACAAATGAAAAGCATAGAAGGGAAACATATACTACTATAACTGAACAACAATAAAGGAATAAACTTAAAGGAAAAGCTAGTGTGTTCTTGGGTTTTTTTTTTAATTAAAAAAAAAACATATGAAAAGTTTAAAATACGTAGTTTTTATATAAGAAATGAGTCTGAATATACATTACACCCTATAATATATAAAAACCAAAATATTTAGAGTAAAGTAGTGTTATTCTCCTCTCTCCCACTTAATATCAAATCTCTGAAAAATCACAAGTCTGTCTTTCATATTCTCAGTCACATATTTACATGTGTGATGTCAATCTTACATAAAAATAAAATTAATGTATTATTTTGTTTTTTAAAATGTGTTTGCTACAAGTGATGATTTAAAACACATTCTTAACCTTCATATTTATATTCTTCAATAGTTGTGAACTGTAAGTACCATCTACATATCTATACCTATTTTTTTAAAAAGATAGTTGTATCGGGCATCAAGTACTCATGCTTCCATACAGAAAAAAAAAAAAAATGGATCTGACAATAGGCATTGTGATTCTTGACTCAACTTTTTGGGCTGACTAAATTCTGACGGTCTGACCCCTGCCCCCTTTTATTCCTCTAACTAGACCACAATTGAAACCATTTCTGAATATAACACAACTGAACCCAAACTTGTATTATAGTTCTTTGAAGCAAACAAACAAGAACCTTGTATGACATTATCCATACAAATATGTAACCCTTGCCTAGGGAACTCTTGGTCCACCCAATAGATGGTAAAATCAACTAACATACCGATAACATAATACATATCTCATGTTGTACATGATAACCCAAAAATAACATTTAGTGGACAAAAATTTACCTCCTTTGGTAGTTTACTTAGGAAAGAAATCAACTCTTCTGGATGGTCCTCTCCATCTCCACCAGGTCGAACCTTTCCTGGAGTTGCGTCTAGAACCCAAACCTACCAAAATGATTTACAGAAGAGAAAATAAGTATACAAACTAAGCAGGGAAAAAAGATGATGGAAGGGCACAAGGATTAGTTGTTCAATATGTTTTTGAAGTCCTTAAGAATAAGCTACAATCCATTGTTTAAACAGTTTCAAATCCAAAGCAAACCACAGTTTACCTTAAAGTAAAAGTTCATAACATTAAGTATCTAATTATTATAGCTATTAATAAGTTCCATGTTCCTTTTAGTTACAGCCCAAAATTAAAGCCACTGTAGTAGATATCATCTGAAAGCAAAGTTACCCTGACTGGTCGTGCAAGAGGCTTTGCCGTTTGTTCCACCATGCTCAAAACAACTGCATAGATAATCAATAATATATTAATTACTGTAGCTATTGTAATGAGTAATCCGAGTACATTCATCATAACCCTATAACTAAGATAAAATAACCCTAGGTACCTTTGCCTCCAAAACTATGACCAACTAGAAGTCGGGGCGTTAATCTCAGCTGCCTAATCTAGCCAGGAAGAAAGAAAATCAAACTGAAATCAGTTTATGTACCCCATGCATCTTTGAGGGCAAACAATATACTGAATTCATAAATGCATTTTAAGAATTGTAGGAAACCATGCAAAAAAAAAAAAAAAATCATGATCTTTGACATATTTAAATTGGTAGAAATTCAAAGGATATTTTAAATTTCCAACAAAATATATGTACAAGTTGAGCAATGCAGCAGTATTATAGAATAGATAACCACCAAATCCCATCTAACCACTATTTCTCATCTTTATATTGTTAAACCAAAATTATTTCTGAGTGGAATACTTAAACAGTGTAGACACAATGATACATGTATTCCACACTAGCGCGGCAACCTTTTTTCTTTTTGGTGAATTAAATTAATTTTTGAACTATACAGGACAGGGGAGTATAGGTTGTCACAGCTGTCCACTACACGACCACTCTATCAAATTCCCCATTGATACTCCAATCCCTCCAAGTTAAATTCCAATAATCATCTTCAGCTAGAAAACTCCAAAAGGGCCTCCAAATGTAACAAAGTTTGATATCATTATTAATTAGTTTCTATTGTGCACACGATAGATGCAACCTGTTCCACTTAGCTTGGAGAAGAATAATAGGTCTAACCCAATTCTATCAAAGAAGCTACCATTAATGGTCCTCACAAGTTGAGATACCTATTAGCAACATTGACAGAATTTGATAGACCCCATGTTAAAATAACCACTCAGGCCATACCCAGATGATTAAATAATAAACCAAAATGCTTGACAATAGAGTAGTTTGAAAGATTAGTTGTACACTGAACATACAAAAATTCAAAACCTTTCAAGCAAGTGGACCAATACATTAACCCCAAGGGGTTGGCCAGATGATCAAGGAGGTTTGCTCCCTCCTTGATCACACAAGTTCAAACCTTTTGGGCCAGCAAATTGAAAACCCAAAAGATTTAGTCCCTAGGGGACAGCCCTATGGTTCAAGACACACACCTCTTCATAAAAGGTCGTGGGTTTGGATACAACTGGATGTGGTGGGGAGGGATTATGGGAAATGGGAGAACTACCCTGAATTCTGTAGCTTGGCCCATTGGTTTAAAAAGGAAAAAGTGGAGTAACACATTGTGGCTTGGACAACTTATTCCAGTTCAAAGCAGCTTGTGGTTTTTTTAGCAGGAACTTTATGAACATATCAGTAATCCATGGGATGACGTAGCTGAAGTTGGATCAATACAAGAATCTCCACAGGCTACTCGGAACTCTAAACTACTCAGTCTTCACAAATATCAAGCATCTATGTTACTGAGTTGTTATGTGTCATAGGCGGTTCATGTTTATACTGTAATGATAGATCATTGAATTCTTGACTACCCGGGATCTATAGTTACATAAATTGTGCCATGTATATGTCAAAGTAAATAAATTCTATCTTTTATGTTAAACAGCTAAATTTAAAGCAAAAATTACTGAGCATACACCAAGGTAAGAGACACAAGCTTTGCATAACCAGCTGGTCTGCAGTAACCAATGCAAGTTATATGCAACATTGAAATAATGATCACATTTGATTATGTAGTAGCTAGGTAGAACTCAGCAACTGAAGAATGAGAGGGAGACAGAAAGAGATTGTCAAAGCAAAATGAATACATACTAGCTTTAAAACATCAAGAGCAGTGGCAGCAACAGTGTGCGGGCCCCTCTTCTTAATTGATGCTGAATCACCATGACATCTCAGGTCTACTAATAGAAACTGTATATCAATAAAAACATTAAAAAAAAAAAAAAAAAAAAAAAAAAAAACAAATAAGGTCCTATCTCAGTTCTCTTTACCAGAGCTGCTCAAATACAAATGAGAAAGTTAGCATTCTTAGGAAATAGGAGATTATGGGTAAATGTTTATAACATAACCAAAACATTTATCAGCAATACATTAACCAAAACTCGGTTACAAATAAAGAGCTTAAAGCACGATCTAGTATTTGCATATTTTACTTTATCAGCTAGTCAGTGATTTAACAAATAGTGTCAAACATCAAAGTCCCAGAAAAATACCTGCCATGTTGGAAACTCTTTTGCCAATCTCCGAGCAAAGGACCCTGTTGCACTACTAGACATAAGCAATGGAAAGCATACTATTTTTATATTTGAAAAAACAATACAAAAGAGTGAATTATCCCTATGCCATACCACCATTTTATATTAAGCCGGAGATCTGATAACTTCAAAAAGAATTGAAATTTCCCTTTCCCTTTGTTGGAGAATGATTTTGAAAATCAATTATAATCGATTTGGATAGTCAATTACTCTTAATGTACTAATATTAAGATCAATAATACACTCAATCTTGTATTTCAACACCCTTCAATACCACAAAACAAAATACATATATAGCTAACTAATACAGGATGTACCATAGTATTCAATGATAAGTTTGACAAAAATAAATAATTAAATGCACCCAAAACATACTTTAGAGTATAGATGAGCACTTTGCAACAGTAGTACCAAGGCTCAAAACTTCAAATAATAACGAAGCAATGCAAAGGTACATATAGCATGAATGTAAACAGAGAGACACTGCAGCACGTTGCTGACATGGACATTCACAATCACACAGGAGCGAAAAAATCTCATCAATTCAATTTCAAAATTTGAATAGCATGAGCCTTAAGAAAATTAAGAACGTAAAAACAGAGAAATGCATATGAGATATGTCATTGCTAAATGCTACGTGTTTTAGTTTCATCCTTGAAAATTTGGTATATGGTATGTATAATCAAGGACAACCCTCCTCCCCTAACTTTTCTCTGGTATCAAAGAGCACCCTATGTTTTTAGTTGTGAGCTGTATGGGAAAACAAAATGTGCACTTCCTAACTTCATTGATTCCTGAAACATCAACCATGATCAATTTTGCTTGATGCAGAGGATAATCACGCCCAGTATGGTCACATAATGGTACATGATAAAATTCTGGCTAAAATTGACTAATTTTGCTTTGTAGGCTACCACTTGATGCAAGAAGTCTGGTGAACAAGCTCAAGGGGTTTGCTTGATAATTTTTCGATAATAATATCATATTAAACTTGCTACAAGCCGAAACACATGCTAATAGGAGGAATGGTCAACTAGTGTATTAAGGCACTACAATTAACATATTTAATCAATGTGAGATGCATCAACGTAGGAGGGTCTAACTAGCATGCAGCCTCAATATCTTTTGAGTTGAAGAAAATCTAATATGTTATCATAGTATATGCTACAAGCAATTTAGTTAATACTTCCTCTGTCCAAAAATAAGTATCTTGTATTCTTTTATGGGAAGAATTAAGAATATGTTAGTTGGCGTTGGACATTTTCCATTGTACCCCGCGCATTTATTCTAACAAACTCAAGGGATTCTAACAAAATTATCATAAGGATATTTTTGGTAATTTATGCATAACCTCCTAAAAAGGAAAAGGGACATTCATTTTGGGAAAAAAATGTTAGAGAAACAAGACACTCATTTGAGGAGAGTATTCAATGACACTTCGAGTTTTTGGGGAAGGGTGTTGATTGTTTATGTATTAGAATTCCAAAATTTAGGGGAGTGATTACCTCCTTACTAAAGCCATTAGTTTAGGCTTATCTCTTTTCATGTATAAACCAATCTTTGTTAGTCAATTTTTTACAACTTATAATATATATTATCATTTTCTTCAACAATATTACATCTTAACAAATGCATAAGATGAAAGCAACACAAAAAAAAAAAATGAAGATAAGTTTGGTGCTTGTTTAAGCAAATAGATGGCCATGTAATTTATCTTTTATAACAATTGAAATTGAAGAATGAAAACACATATAGCTAAAAACTTATTCACACAATGCATTGAACCTACCCCAGTTTTTCCTGCAACCTAGAATGCCATGTAGAAAAACAGCAGTTGGTGGCTCAGGTACTGACTTGTCAGTCGTAGAACTCCACCTAACCTGTCCACCAAAAGTTTCAAGTAAAATAAAAAAATACATCTAATCATAGAGAACATGATGAGAAGAATGCGTCGAAGTACCGGTGTATTCAACACTACCTCAAATATCTCATATTTTAATGCTTAAAGTTATTAGTTTTTTTTTTTTTTTATCAGCAAGCGTAACAACCGAGGCTTGAACCTGAGACCCCAAGAGAAACACGCGTCTTAAGCCACTTTCCCTGACAATGGTTGTTGCTTAAAGTTATTAGTTATTACCATACTTGAAGTACATAAGGATTTAAGCACAAATGTTTTGCAGAGCTCCACCAACTGCTTATTTATGAGTTTAACCATTTTGATCATGAGTCATGGGAAAGGGTGGTCTTTTATTATAATACCATAATATGTTAGATTAACTTCCAAAAGGCAATACTTGCAAGAAACAAAAAGATTTAAAAAATAAAATTATCAGACACAATATTGTTTGACGCAATATTTTCTATGACATCTGACTATTATGTAGATACACATGATATGCCAGCATCCAGATCATCTCCAATGGCTGTATTACATTTCCACCATCATTAAGGGCAAAATTTATATTTAAAAGACTGATTTTGCTCATTCCTTCAATTAAATTTAGAACCATCTCTC
>JAYMTH010003898.1:0-10357 GCA_036897465.1 Pelargonium australe | reverse complement strand
CATAAGGGTAGTTTAGTCTTTTCAATTTTAAACTAACAGAGTTATAACAAAAAAAAAAAAATTGGCAAGTTTTGGTGGGTTTTTGCTTAAGCTAATAACCGAGGTGGATTTTGTGCAAAAAGTGTCAACCCCATAGGATTTTACTGCAATTTGCCTAAAAAAGAATTAAGTAGTTTCTAAATGTTAAAAAACGAAAGTAATTTGTAGGTGTCAAAGAAAAAAAGTAATTTGTAAATGTTAAAATTGATCTAAACTCACTCAAAAATGTAAATTGTTGAATTTAATAAATAAAAAAATTGATTTTTAATCCAAAAATTCATTAGACTAATTTGAGCTAACGACCTATAATTTTAAACAATATTAGTTAAAAATTGTGCCTCCCCTTAATCTTGAGTCTGGCTCCGCCATTGATGACACACATGAATCTTTTTTTTTAGAATCATGTAGTGTGAAGTTGAAGCTATGTACGAATGATTTTTATTTTTATCCGTATATTATTCTGGGTAACAATTCTTATGTAATTGTTCCACCTTGGACGTGCTTGAAATAATGTACATGCAGATGACGCTCAAATTATAGGATCGAATAACTCTATGGAGTTGTAAGCCAATAATATAGGTGATCTAGGGTTTTTGGAAGTAATTGATCATCATGCTGCAAAGTGAAATATATAGATTTCTAAGCGAGATTGTGAGTGGAGGAAGAAAAAACATTTTTAGGGATCTTTCATATTAGAAAACTAACTTAATTTGTCACAACCTTTATTCCATGCACATTGAGAAAAATGTTGATAAAAATTAACTGTAATGAATATATATATTTTTTTTTATAAGCAACTGTAATGAATATTGAAGGTAAGATGAAAAATAATGCTGAAATCTGCCATGATTGTGAGGTTTTATGTAATAGGTATGCGATGATATCCAAAAAAAATCAAGAGTTCCCACGATGAATAGCAACACAACACGTGTCACCCGAATGCCACATCATCGGCCTCGCGGCTCCACGGACATGCTCTCGTATCGTGACTTCACGGACTTGCTCCTGGAGCGTGGCTCAAAGTGATTTGCTCCAGTGAAGGAATCCGGAACCCTCCGAGTATACGAAGATCCAAGCCATTCTCCCAAACCTTCGAAGGCTCCCAAAGCCCTTGGCTAAGTCCCAAAAACATGGGTGAACTACACTAAGACAAAGAAGGTATCACAGGCTGAAGGAGGCTCGAACCGAAGCTCGAAGAGAGCCTAGTCCGAGTCCCATGAATAGGTGTGGCTTAATCAAGTATGTAACTCATGTCACTAGCTAAACAACTTAAATAGACTAACTCTATGGCGATACTTCCAAGGGCCTAATATTAAAATTTTAAACTAAAACAGTTTATAGTGTGTTTCTTGTTTCTCTTCCAAATGAAATCATTAGCTAGGAAGATGCAGAAACTTGTAGCGAAAAGACTATTTGTAATGTTTTGTTCCCAGTCAACATCAAAGAATGGAGTGAACTGAATTAATGCATCGGACAGGGAATGGAGACCATGCATCAATTCCCCTGGTCATAGCAAAGAATATGGACGACAACATCAAAATGAAATGAAGAGGGGTTGTTCATAAACTAAGTTGATGCACTGCTCTGCATAAAGGATATTGGGAGACATGACCATGAGATGGACGAGACTCTACTAACAGATGAGATTTAGTTGATCTGCCTCTAAGGAAATCCGCTCTAAAATAGTAGTGTACGCCTAAATTTCTGTGAAGAGGGAGAAAAGTTGTAATGCATTTGCATTTGCTTTATATTGCTGTGAATAAGGCTCTAAACTGTTGTACCAAATAAAAAAAAAAAACTGCAATTTACCTCTAGATTCGCAAGTTTGCCACTAAATCACTAGTGGCAAGCAAATCGTATCAAGTTTAAATGAACTTTACCACTATTCTTTCTTCAAGGTAGATTCTGCAGATGCCTCCTTCGGTATCTTCTGCACACATAATAGTTGAAGAACAAAGCTTTCAAGCATCAGCAATTGGTGCGGTGAATCAGCATATGTATCATGTCTTTCACGAACTATCTTCCTCTCTTTGGTTCCAGCATCTTTCACATCTGGATTCAGAATTGAAAGTGCAAGTTTCACCTCACCTATAATATTAATAATACAGAAAGCGTGTTACGTGCCATATAGCTCCTTGGGGATTGATGATATCTGAAACACAATATACAATCTCTTCAGATACCTTTACTAGGATTCTGGCATGGAAGAGGAATTATCGCATCGTGCTGATATCTGAAACACAAAATGTAATCTCTTCAGAACAGATGTAGCATATGTAAGTAAAAAGGAATGAAGGAAGGATATCATCATGGATAACAAGGGCATGTGAAGTATTGAAGGTTGAAATCTGAATCTAAAGTCTGAATTGAGGAACCAAAAATAAGGGAGGAAGGGAGAGAGATAATGTAGGCCCGACATACTCTTCATTTAGATTGCGTCCACATTGTACCGGGATTTTCACAGATGATGAAGTTTCCTCTTCTTGATCGACAAAGCTAGTTGCTACTAATTTCTTCATAATGTCTGCGCTTTCATGTTTTGCTTCCTTGCACGCACTACCATTTCCCTTGGAATTCGAAGCAACCATTGCCCTTCCATTCTCTGAAGATGAGCTAATGTCCCCAGTGAAAATATCTTCCCCTACTTCTAATTTCTTACAACTAATTGGCTGGAATTCTGATGTACACTCCTCTTTGCTAAGACTGCTCTCCATTGGCGTCTTCCCAAAAGAACGGCCAATATGAGATAAACCTGGAGGCATGCCTTCCATGGCACAATCTTGAGATAAATCTGCCTTTCTTGGCCCAACCTTTAAGGAGGCAGGGGAGTCTGGCGACTGGAAATGACTAAATGGTTGATCAAAAACACACTTCTCTGATAAAAAGCTGCTAGAAGGTGAACATTTAGTGGGTGCCCCATGTTTGGCTTTACCAACCAATTTGGCATGTGATTCAGGAGCATGAACTACACTCAGGTTATCTTCGCTCCAATGCTTGGAACTGGATGACCTATTTTTTTTCTCTGAGGTCCCATTGAAAGAATAAAAACTAGAACTTGCATTAACTGAAGAAAACCCTTCATCGAAGAGCCAACATTTTAGAGGTCCTTTTATTTCCTGAAAAGGAAAGTCTGAGTGATTGGTTGGTCTTGAGTTAGGATTTGGAAACCCCGAATTATTTCCGGATCTGTGCACATTGTAACCTTGTGGAACATCATCCTCTTGATCAAATTGCATCTCTCTGGCATACATATTCTTCGCACTGTACTTATTCCCATGGCTACCAAAAGCATTGCTATGTCTTCTGTTGTCTCTTGACATTGAGTACGATGGTAAGTCATAGTAGGCTTCACCCCTCACTACCGTAAATTGTTGAAAAAGATTTTAGTTAGTGTTGAAATAGTTTGTTGACGTAGAAAATAACAAATTTCAAGCTTCATAAACTATAACCTGCACTGGACGAGCATGATTCTTCACTGCCACAAGCATCACAAAGGTAACTGAATATTAGTCAATCTAGACAGAAATCATGAACACCTTGTAAGAAAGGAAGGTTCTAACATTTACCTTGGCAAGCTCAAACTATCTTCTCTTGTGTCCTCTTTCTCAATGTAAGACCAACATGGTTGGTTGGTTACCTCCCCAAAATCAAATTTCCATTCCTCCTTGGGATGTCTACCACCATGGAAAGGAAAAATTACCAATCAGAAACTTGAATCAAGTCATCCACATATGATGCAGAACTTGACAATTGACATTACCTTGCTATGTTGGAAGCTTTACAGCTATAATAATCTTCTGCTACTTGGTATTCGGAAAATGGAACATGAGGCTCTGATAACCATGGTAAAAAAAGAAGGCAAGTGTGAAAGACAATATCAGTGCAAATAATTTAATAAACGGTCTCTATCATAACTAGTAATACTTTATTTCACTCAGATTACTGATGACATGAAAACAAAAACTCTAAAATTATGCAATTAGGATTTTCGACTAGCGTGACATTTCCAAAGAGACGTTGAAATAAGTTCATCATCCATCTACCAACGGAACTGAAGAAAGCAATATTCTAAAGACAAATCCCCCTTGAAACACAGAGACAACTTCTATTGTAAAGAAACTAAATCCTACAGAATACACTAATATTAGGGGTAGTTGAATATCCACCTACCAACTAATCTAATTGAATTGAAGAATAGTGACCGAAGACTGCCTATTGGGGGAGGGAGGGCTTAGATATTTCTTGGAATGTAAATATATGGCTAGACTCATCTGATGCTCTGTATAAGTTCCTCATCTATGAAAAAAAATGAAGAATAACATATTATAGACAAATTCCTATTTTGAATCTGAAAGGCGCAATTTATACTGGTAAAGAAACTAAACCCTACTAAATACACTAATAAGGATACCAAGCCAACTGTCTGCCAAATAGAGTTAAAGAACCAATATAAGAAACATTATAATAGGGAAGAAAAAACAAGCAGTTATCTGGAAAATGCACCTTCTTCTAGGTATAACTCAAGCTACCAATTACTCGAAGGACTCAATGAAAATTTTGGAACCATATTTCAATCTTTTGATAAAGTGAGGGATAATCAACAAACAACCCAAATGGAACTTTTCTAAGCCAGCATAATATTAATAAATGTTGGAGGTCGTGGACTAGAGAAAAATAAACAAGCAGCAAAAACTAAAAACCATTGTGTCACAAATAATTCAGGAGCAAAACTAAATAATTGCCAGAGGTACTTATCGATAGATCAATCGAGATGGAGAGCACCTGAAATATTGAAACAATCTGTTGCTTTTGCAGCATTCCTGGACAGAGAATGACGCCATCAGGAAGCTATAGAGTATCATTTTTCAGAAAAGGAACATTTATTTTATTGAAAGACCACCTTTTCTTCAGTAAAGGACCTTCAAAAGTATGACCTAACATTTCGTGGTCTCTATACTTTAAAGGACTGGCAGATGTGCCATGCATTTGACATGACCAGTTCTCCCGAGATATATCATACTCCATCTCCTCGAGAACGTTGTCATCCAGGACGGTAGAACTAGCTGGTGGACATTAAGAAAAAATATCATAAGTTACATATTTTCTGACCCCTGAAAGAATATTCAAGTATGGCAAAGCTATTGATCAGTGCATAATAGAATTAAGAAAGATAAATCATAGTTCCAAATCTCTACCGCAGCTATGCAGCTGAGATTAGGAAAAGATATCACAAATCCACACTTGAATTTATCCCCTTGAGTTATTAACTTGTAAGAGCAAAATCGACAAATTTCAGGAAATGGATTGTTCACATCAAGTCCAAGGAAATATTTACCCTTACAGTTATGAGTTACAATCTTACGCGGATGATATAATTGGAGTGATAATAAAATACACAGAATCTTCAGAAATCCTCGTAACAGTGGTATCAGGAATATAAAAAAAGATGTTTAAATAGTTCAGACTGCAGCAATCTATAAGGAAAAAATAATGTTGAGAATCTCATAGTAAGAGGCAAAAGTTGATAAACAAATGTAAACTGACAGCTACCGCCCCATATGTCCATGTCATTGTTTGCAATGTTGTAGTTGTCTCTGAAGGAACTCTTTGTTCTATAACCATAGCCATCATATTGTTCACTGCTTCTGGCAGTAGATACGTTCTCCTTTAGATTGTTAAATGAATCCATCCTGTTCATTAAGCAGTTCAAAGAATTCCCACTAAATGCCAGATCAATATCAATATCCTGCATCATTCCATTTTGCATTTAGCATATAATACTATTTTGTCTAGAATTTTGCATAATAATAATGCGATGAAGCATAAACGTCTGCTACTGCATATATTTATTTTAGTCCATATAGTCAATAAACAGGTGCAGTTGGCAAACATATTTGTGGAAAAGTGCCAATTGTTTGATATCATTCAGATTTGATCCTTCTGCATATTTCTGTTACAAAGTTTTCAATAGCAAAAGAAGTACCTTTCCGCCCAGAATGGGCCATGCTGAACATGAGAGCACACATCATTCATAAATCATATATGTATATATTTACCAGGATATATATTAATGACAATATGGTATATATTATCAGAATCCTTCATGTATGGGTACTGGTAGAAGTATGAGTTCTCATATAGCTACTATCAATTATTCCTTTTAACTTTTATGTAGGGAAGGTGATAAGGTCTTCATAAATTCATAGGCTATCATATTTTTTTTCTGCCTCAATGATTTTGAATAACAAGAGAAACTTACTATAGCAAGGTGAAGGAAACCAAGTCATCTTTAATGACCTATTAGTGCAGGAACTAAAAGCATGCACTGCTCAACAGCAGGCAGAAACTTATGACTGTGCCTCACATACTTATACATCTTATTCTTGAATGCATCACCTAATTTATAACTCAAAGTTAAAGGATGGATGGATCCTTATCATGATGTACTGATAAAGAACCTAAGTTGAATTGAGGGAAAATGTCAGTTTTTGTAGGAAAGATAATTCCAATCAATAAGAATTTTTTAGCTATAGCACAAGAACGATTTGCTTGTAGAACAGTGCATTAATTTTAAGTCAATGAACAGATGAATGTAAATGGCCTCACCACTCCTAGTTCATTCAGCACATTATCATGATTCTTGACAGAGTTAGGTTTCCTTGCACCGTTCAATGATGAAGAACAACCTTGGGAAACGATTCTATAATCACAGAAAAAAGTAAATGCATGTTTAGTTTTGACCCTGCTGTTATTTATAGTAATAAAGTTCTAATCATACAGCTCCAACAGTCAAAACATTCAGGGGACAGCTTCATAGTTGTGTGATAACTGATATCATCACAGATGGTGAAGTTGTTGATAAATAAATAGTAGTGGGTGCAGGTAGGGAACATTAGGTTAGAATCACGGACGAGAAATTGATTCAATTTGGTTAATATTTGTGGATGTTGCTGATAGTTTTTGGACAGGAAAGAATTAGGAGCATTGTTGGGACTAGTGCTAAATCTGAAACCTTAATGCACTCCCGTTACCTGACCGGTTGTTGTGGTGAATGAACTGGTGTTTCTGTTCCCACTTTACCTAAACCTGAGGAAGAACAACTATCAGAGATCAAAGTCTAACGTAAGTACTAATTTATTTGATTTCAATAGATAAAACTGCCACACTGTACAAGACAACATATAAATTGATCAACAATTAGGAGAAGGAACCACTCGAAGTAGTATGCTCTCTGTGACATATGCGAATGCCAAGGCATATAGCGAAAAATCAATCAACAATGACTAGAGAGGTCCATGTAACGTATTATTAACTGGAAGGGCAGTAGACATTTACTCAGGGTGGGACTACTTTCACATAGATGAATGAGAAGGAAGAGAAAGGAGAACTATGAATTTCAATGTGATCCACAAATAGTGAGCCCTCAAGCCTAAAGATGCTCCCCATCCAAAAAGTCAATACCTTCTACTGAAAATGCAACATGATCTTCATGTCCTGGAATTTCTTCTGGCATGCCATTAGGTCCATCATCACTGAGCAAATCCAGAACAGAAAACACTGAAATGACAGAAGGGAGATATTGAGGAAATTCATTTTCATCAATTTAACTTAAAGTGATGGTATTAAATGCAATTAAATCGTCTGCAATGTGGTTTACTGCTAGCATAATATATATCAATAATAAGAAAGATCCAAAGAAAACTGAAAGCATAATATAATATGCACAGTAAGCAATTACTGATTGAACTTACGCTGCTCTGAAGCTGTTCTGCAGCAATCCAATTTATCATCAGTTCCCTTGGATGAACTTATGAGATAATCAGGATCCCTGGATAAAATCCAGTAAAACAATTAAGACATCAATACTTAACCAGTACAATATAAACTCTTGTTTTAGAATCATAGCAGTACGAATATCTAGAGTCAAATACGCAATGACACATGCAGGGGTCAAAGTTACAATAAGCAAGCAAACAAGATAACATCTGTGTGTGATGTGAGCACAACACTCAATCGAGGTCATTGTAATGAATAAGGTAAAATTCTCGTGTCCACTGCTCCAGTTACAGATAATGAGTTATTGGATGGACAAGAAAGCTATATTTGTGAGAGTGGGCGGGACTGAAAGGGTATTCCATAGTAGCAAACACATGGCAGTGAACTCACTTCTTTGGGGATTCAGCCTCCATTTGATACTGAGATGAAGGTCCTGTTCCATCACATATAAGGAAATTCACAGTTCACTAACAAAGTTCAAAGGAAACCAGATAAGATGCAATACAAGGCCTAACTTACACAGTCTAGCAGATAAATTTTGAATGATACCTGGTTCCTTAGGTTCAGCGAAGTCCACAGGAATGACTGTGTTGATAAGGGTAGTTGGTTGACCCTCAGTGCTATCATAGTTTTTCTCTGCGGGATTTTTCTCTAGATTTTCCTTTCCTTCTACAAAAGAAAACAATAGTCAGCTGATCTGGTAATTTGAAAAAGTAATAATTTCATAAAAAGACAAAGCAATAACACCTAAGGATTAAATAAGCATGCTTACTCTTGACTGCAGGGTATAACATTGCTCTATCATCAGCTTCAACTGTCCAAGCAACTATGTCAGAAAGTCTCTCTATACATAGGTTTAAAACTATCATATACATTGCATAGCTATGACTGAAAACATATAATTGAGCATAAGACACCTCATTCTCAATTCACAAACTATCGGGATGTTGGTCTACTACCATTTAGCAAACTAAGAATATCCAGTGATCTATGTTCTTTCTGATGCTGCCCATATCTGCTTGCTCCTTCAGGATTGGCCTGTAACTCAGCTACCTGCTGCTGCTGTCGTTTTCTTTGCTCAAAGTATTGTTTTTGCCTTAGAAATGGATGAGGGTAAGAGAGGAAAAATTAAATTCACTGCATCTTATGGTATATCATCATGTACCATACTGTTAAACAGCAAAACTGAAATATATAAGGTTGTAGTAAGAGATATAGGCCAGATGACGATGTTTATGCTATAAGAGGGGGATTATTGAAGGCAGGGAAACAAAATAAAAAAGATTTAATTTACCTTTTTTGGGTAGACTTCCTAGACTGAACATATTAATGCAGGCAAGAAGCATTGTGCACATAAGAAAGGTAATATAAGTCAGATTTCTAGAAATGCATTAGAATAAACTGAAATTGGGAAAGGAAGGGCAAGTAGTATATAGTTACAGTTGACACTTTTCGCCTTGATCCTCCCATCCACTGCAACATTGTGAGAGACTTGAAGCGGAACAAAACAAAAAGACCAGGCAGCGCCAATCACTGACAATATGAAGAATAATTAGAATTAAAAAAAAAAAAAAATAGGTTGATGTGAGCACTGAATCGTGTAACTCCGAGAAGGCATATATAAGTGTAGCATGTGTGTGTGACCGAAAGCTACAACATAGAAAGTTGATGAAGCCAAGAGGATCGACATTACATGGGATGGACAAAGAAATGAAGCATGTGGCAAATTGGCAGTGCAAGCGCGTATAGATCATGAAATGAAATGCAGATTTCAAGAGCAGTAGTAAACTGAAAATGGAGAACCTGATGTAGAATTTGTCAGTTGATTGCTGGGGAGGGAAGTCTGGTTCAATTGACGCCAGAGAGAGAGAATGGAGCTTAGAAACCTAGAAGAGAAGAAGAAGAAGAAACATGATCGAACTCAATGTTATGGCTAATGTAAACGTAAATGGTGATTTGAATTTGATGACATTATTAGTAACCTGACGGATATGAATTCTCAAAGAAGCCAAATCCTTCTTCTTCTTCTTCTTCAATCCTTGTTCGTCTTCTTCTTCTTCTTCAATCCTTGTTCCTCGTCTTCATTACAATTGAAATGATTCCAGAGTCACTTTGTTATGAAATATTGGTGTGTGTTTCGCATTTTCATTTTAGGCTTTTTATCTATCAGCGAGCGTGCACAATGAAGAAAGCATGGTTAACATATTGAATTTAGGTAATAGATACAGTATGGTTTCTCAATTTTGGTGTTCGGGTTCAATTTGATCCTAAACTTTTTTAGACCCGCAATGAATTTTTTTATTTTTTGCGTTAGGACCCATGTTGATCCCTAACATTTTTTTAAACACAAAATAGTTCATAGACCCAAAATGGTAATTGTCATTATAGCTTGTTCAATAACTTCGCTAGTATGGTAATCTAATCTAATCTAATCTAATATATATATAATATGAAAGACATGCACTCTTTGAGTGACACGTCATACTCCCTATGATTGACATGTGTCAATTTCTTTTTCAATTATTTAATTTCAAATTCCAAT
>JAYMTH010003897.1:0-10358 GCA_036897465.1 Pelargonium australe | reverse complement strand
AAATTCCCATTCTTATGCCAATGTATGCTTATATATATACACACACACACACACACTTATGAAATAATTGTACATGATGAAAACAATTAACCTTATTGGATCTTATTAAATCACATATATGGTGTAATATGCGTTGTTCTATCTAAAACCAAGAACCAAGTCTCACATTAGAAAGACATACAAAACATGAAGAGAATACATAGTAGGTAAAGTTTAGATGTATTGTGTAAAAGTCTCACATTGAAGAAATAGAAAAATCATTGATAGTCTAACTCCTATATAAAGAATAGCTTGGCTCATACACTTCAAAAGGTAATAGTGATTGTCATTGTGAATGCTAATAATTATTCTTATTAGCTAATAGATGGTTTTTATGTAACCGTCGGAAAATGAAAAAGGTATTGCATGAGAATGCTCAAAATGTTAAACTTGATGAGGTAGCAACTCCTAATGCTACCTCACCAATTTAACACATATATATGTTGATTTGTAATTTTCTCTCTCTATAAAAGCTCTTAAGAGCCTTCTTGTTATCTGCCAGAGACTTAATCTCATGCCTGAGGTGTCGTCCTGGAAACACCACCGCGGGTACTTCATTTTTTGGTGTGTTTTCTTCTCGCACATCACAGGTCCGCGAAGATTGGATAAC
This sequence comes from Pelargonium australe, assembly GCA_036897465.1. Taxonomy (NCBI): domain Eukaryota; kingdom Viridiplantae; phylum Streptophyta; class Magnoliopsida; order Geraniales; family Geraniaceae; genus Pelargonium; species Pelargonium australe. The sequence goes on along the minus strand of JAYMTH010003897.1, from coordinate 9,709 downwards.
CTTGACTTGAAGAGTGGAGATTGAACACTAGATAATTGGACATAGACTTAAACACTAGGATATACACATTTGCTTACGTGGACAAGAAGACATACAACAACTAGTGCATTTGTGTTGACCCAGTTCAAACGGGCACATCAAAACAACTATAAAAATTTGAACACTTTTCGAAACTCAAATAGAGCCCATAAGAAAATAAGCTTTAAAATTAAGAAACGGCTCTATAATCTTCATCACTTATTCTTCATAAAATCCATAAACTTCTTCATTCATCTTTACTACGATTTCCATTGTTCATCTCTTCATCTCTTAATTTTGATTTGTTGAGTGTTGAACTGTTGATTTGGGCGGTTACTGGATTGGTTCGCCTAACCGCTGCCAATAACCCACCCAATATATCCTCAGCGGATTGGCCAGCGGTTTCAAAAATAGCAAACCAAATTGAACGATTAAAGTATCCAAACCGCCCATGCTCAGCCTTACTGTCAACCGCCTTTCGCCACCATCGTGTACGCCATCTGATCCGACATTAAACTCGAAAGTTGTTCTAACGACTTTGACCAACTCAACACCTTTCAAGTCGCCTTCTCCATCTCTGCAAACGCCTCCTGCTGGTTTGCGCGTACATCAATTTAAAAAGCCTACCGCCGATCTACATCGTCACTCTGCAAGCTCTAACAAAATCTTAATTTGCTATCAAAGCAAAACTCGCTATATTAACGAGATGCAGAGAGAGACCGCAATTTATTATATGCAAATTCAAGAAACTGTCGTCGATATAAAATCAAGAACAGTCAAAATGGCATATGTCCTTTGCGTAATCACTGCTACTTTTTTCTGCTTATGTTTGGGGTGAAAAGTAACGACCTGTCTGTCGTCAGAGAGCCTTAACTCACAGATGGCAAAACAACCCAACATTCACATTGTGCTAGTGCTGTAGCTGATTAAAAAAACAAAAATAGAAGAAGAAAAAAAAAAAAAAATTAAAAACCAAACCAACAAAGCCCTAGCTTTAGCTTCTACGTTTTATCTCATCCAATCGATGGTTAATTCCTTTTATAAATCAACAGAAATAGAGTAGTAGAAGAAGATATGTCATGTCCCACAAGCAAAACTAACAAGCAACAGTAGCAGCACAGAGATCGCCAGAGGAAGAAGAAGAAAGAAGAAGAAAATATGGCTGATAAGGGTCGGGGCGCGGGCTTACGGATGGACCCGAATGTTCCTAAATATGTATGCCAGAACTGCCGCCAGTCCCTCTGCATCGTCGGCGTCGATTCCTACGCCGACAAGTACCTCCTTGACTCCTCTTCTCGTTCTGGTTCGTTTCGTTCCTCTTTCAGCTGTTTCCTTCTACCTCAATTTCATGCCCAATCCACGATTTTGATTCATAAAAACATTTACTTTACGCGCGCCTCTACGTCTCTGACCTGTTTGGAGGCAATCCGGAGTTTATTTTGTGAAGAGAGGGGTTTTTGGAGTAAAACCGTGCTTTGGTGATTGCGAAGAAAATGCAATTGAGTTGTAGTTGGGCAATTTCAGATTTTGATGATGCACTTGTGAGTTCATCATTCATTGACTTTCTAACCATTGGTGTTGCAGAACCAATTCCACTATTTTCATCTCTCTCCCACTTTTTGAAAGTTATAATCAGCTCTCTTTCAGATGTGAAGTGACTATAATTGCCAAGAATTTTTTTATTTTGTTGTTTTTTTTTTTTTTTTTTTGTATTGGGTGGAAACTTATTGTTTGTTGTTATTATCTTACTTCCCATATTGGAATTTTAGAATCAGTGTTTTAAACAGCAATTTGGTTTTCCATTATGTATCAATACTAGAAAATTAGTAGGTTATCTTCATGGTTTAACTCTTCATGTGTTATGATCTATCCTTCTGATAAATATGATGTAGAATCTGCTCTTATTGATAATCTGGTTCATTTTTATGCTACCAATGTGGTTGACATCTAATTGGGTTATAATATATCATATTTCTTATTTTGGGTTATGCTTATGTCCAAGACTGCAAATTCTTTGCTGTTATGTTCCGATTATAGCATGCGTGTTCACTGCTTTGAAAATTTCAGTTACCGTCTTCTATTTAAATCCATATGGGCGTAGGAATAGGAATTGTAGGAGTTTCATTACAAGACCGATTGATGTTAAGGTCATCTGATGTTTTTATCTTAATCACTATGGAATTGAAATGAACAAATACAGGAATGCAGGGCTATTCAATTCATGGAGCAAACAGTGTGTTGGGTTCAACACGCATGGACAATTCCTTTGTCGTGCTGCCAAAGCAAAGACCCCAGGCTCATGGGATCCCTCCTCGCCCTCGTGGCGGAGCTGTTCAGTCTGATACAGGCCACTCTGGAAAAGCAATGGAAGAATCCTTTGTGGTTGTAGATAAGTCCGAGTCTGCTTCTGATGGAAATGGGGCCAATATGCCTTCACCTGAAGGGGCATCTGGTGGCCCTTCACATTCAAACAATACTGGGTTCAATGCCACTATAACTGTCCTGAAACGAGCATTTGAGATTGCCACAACTCAAACTCAGGTAAAATTATTTCAAAGGAACATATTATGATGTGACATTTGAAACCTTTGTTGAAAGTTTACCACATGTATTTTGACTCTTGGAATGATCGGATTCTTCATTCTGTGTTTATTTTTCACTTATCCAGGTTGAGCAACCTCTATGCCTTGAATGCATGAGGGTGTTGTCTGACAAGCTTGATAAGGAGGTTGAAGATGTGAACAGGGACATACAAGCATATGAAGCCTGCCTCCAGCGCTTGGAGGGTGAGGCGCATGATGTTCTTAGTGAAGCTGATTTTCTGAAGGAGAAATTGAAGGTGGTTACATTTCAACCCGTTGTCAACTTGTCGGTTACATTGTTTTTTGTTAACATTACAGTGAATTATGTAAAGTCCATTTATAGGAATATCATTTAGATGGTAATGAGTAGTTTGATTCATAGCCAATACTCTATATCCATGATAGAGAGACCTTAAAAGTACATGGACAAACTATTTGTTTAATATATATTTTCATCAATTTCAGTGTATCTTCATGTTAGCAGGATGAGGGGAAGCGGTTGCACTCTTACCTAACATTTGGTTGTGAGGGAGTCATTATCCTTCTTACTAGTGAATCAAGTTAATCAAACAATTCATATAAATCTGGGAATGAAAAATGTTGTGGAAGGACATCCCTTAGAAAGTAAATTGGTGATTTATTTATTTGTCACCTTAGAAGCACGTCATCATGATTTTGGAAACTTAACACACTTCTCCAATAGGTTAACAGTGAGATTTAAATCTGCAACTATATGATCACATGGCACCACCCCACACACTTGGCCACTAGGGCCCCTGGTATAAGTTGTTAATTTTTATTCTTGTTATTCATTACATCTATCTCCATTGTATTACTTAAGGGAATGATTAGTGAAGCTAGGATGTTAAGATATGGATGTTTTGTTATAGTAATGCTGAGATAATTTTTTATTTAATATGTAAATATGTTTGTTTTTTGAAACATCTATTGTTGACTCATATTAATACCAGCTCATTCATCATATTGAAAGTATTCTGTATGAGATCAAAATACTTACCAGCAATATATTGATGCTATTTAAGATTGAAGAAGAAGAAAGGAAACTTGAAGCTGCAATTGAAGAAACGGAGAAGCAGTGTGCAGAAGTAAATGCTGAATTGAAGGAACTAGAGTTAAGATCTAATCGCTTCAAGGAATTGGAGGAGCGGCAAGTATCTATTCCTGATAGTAATTAGTGAAGTTCATTTTTCAAGTTTTTCGTATTAAAATTATATTATTCATCAATCTGTTTCATGGAGTTACTGGTTGTGATAGTTTATTTTATAGTTGAGCATGTTTATTTTCTTCCTGTATGCTTGGTGTATGATCTTTCATTCTTGGTTATTTTTGTTTCTTGTCAATCTGTGACAGGTATTGGCACGAGTTCAATAATTTCCAGTTCCAACTAATTTCACATCAGGTGTGTTTATAGTCTTAACTTTTTTTTATTATATTTCCTTCATTACTCCCAGGGACTTTGGTGTTTATTTTTGCTTTAAATTCTTCCTGGAAAAATGGTTGAATTTAATTTAATGGTTTGCATTTCGTTCTTGTTGTTTATAGTACTTCAACTGTTATATTGGATTGCTGGTGGCTGTCTTGTTGTGCATACTCAGCAGACACAAAAAAAAAAAAATAAATAAATAAAAACACGTAAATAATAAATTTCAATACTAAGAAACCAGTGTACTTTTTCTGCCTTGTTAATGTACTGTGCAACAACTGATGGTGAATAGGAGGAGAAAGATGCGATTTTGGCCAAGATTGAAGTTTCACAAGCACATTTGGAGTTGTTAAAGCGAACCAATGTACTCAATGATGCCTTCCCAATCTGGCATGATGGAGAATTTGGCACAATTAACAATTTTCGGCTTGGACGTCTTCCTAAAGTTCCGGTAAGAATGCAGAGCATGCAGTTTCCTAAAATTTAAAATTTATTTTGGACTAATTATTTGCAGTCTGTGAACTTTCTAGCTTTTCTGGCAATGTATGGAGATAAACCTATTTTTGTTTCATGAACTAGATACTGTAGTCAAAAGGTCTTCTTGATTTTTCTTTCATTCATAATACAGACAGACATAGATTCACTCACAAACTTAAAAGGGATATCTGTGAGAAAATTTACTTAACCTACACGGTCCTTTTTAACTTCAGATAACACCACTTGTATTTCTTTCACCTGGGTGAGAATGCAACCACAAAGCTTCATGTATTTCAAAAGTTAGGCATATTTTGATAGGCACTATGACAAATTACCGTGTTTCAATTTGACAGCACGCCTAATCAGCAGTCTACGAACCATAGTTTTTGCTGATATTTAGGATTCCTGTTGTGGGACTGTATTTACTGAGATAATGTTACCTTTTCTTTTTGTTTACCGACAATTGATTGTTGGCGGTTTTGCTAATAAACTCGAGGAGATTGAACAATGATAGAATTAAATGGATTGGCCTTTTTAGCCAGATGAACTGAATCAAGTGGCTTATAAAAATATTCTAGCTTGTATAGATTGATGTTCTGGTTGTATATCATACTATACAAACACTTTGTTACATATCCAATTGTAAAGAAGCATGTAATTGGTGCTGCTAGCATTATAAGTATGCTGCAGTTGACAAGGTGAAAATCTTGGCTATTTATATATTTAAACTTTCCGGTATATTACTGAATTCAAAACTTCTTGTATACTAAATAAATGAAACTGAGCTCTGAATTCTTTTGTTGATTATGTGTTCTGAATCTCTTAGGTTGAATGGGATGAAATTAACGCTGCCTGGGGCCAAGCTTGCCTTCTACTCCATACTATGTGTCAATATTTCCGAGCTAATTTTCAGTATCCTTTTCATATAATATTTACAAAGATGTCTTTTATACATCACTGTTGAAAAAAGATTGTCATTTCCTGTTTCTTGATTGATGATTTTTAGTAGATAAAGATCGAATAGTTTCATCAATTTGTTAGATAATTGAACCTTTCCAAGTTAAAAAAAATAAGTGATTTTGGAGCATGCTAGGTGCTTATAATATGTATGCTATGGTACTTGCATAAGTCAACCTGGTTAAATTATATCTTTCTTCTACAATTGGAAATGAATCTAAGTTTCTGTTCTAGTTCCAGCAGCCTTCCTCCCTGGAAATAATCTGCTTGTTTTGAGTTTCTGAAGTTCAAGGGTTCATGCAAAATTTAATTGAGTTAATGTCATATTTCTTTGGTGTTAATTTAAGCTGTAACATAATTTTTTAGAAGTTATCCTTGATTTATATTATTTTTAGATATCGAATAAAAATACTTCCTATGGGAAGCTACCCTCGAATCATGGATAGCAGCAACAATACTTATGAGCTGTAAGACTACTCTCTTGAGATTGAGTTAAATTTCTCTGCTTTGGTTCTATGTTTCAATTGATTAGTTGATTTGATTTTCTTAGATTTGGTCCTGTGAACTTGTTTTGGAGCACCCGCTATGACAAAGCGATGACATTGTTCTTGACATGCCTAAAAGACTTTGCTGAGTTTGCAAAGTCTAAGGATCAAGAGAACAACATACCTGCTGAGAAGTGTTTCAAACTTCCCTACAAGTAAGTTCCTTTCTCCTTATTAAGTGGTACATGTATTTCGAGTTCGTCCACCTGATTATATCCATTTATGCCGTGGCATTGGTTCATTGATTTTGCTTTGACAAATAATTTTCTCACGGTTGATATGTACGTGAAATATGTGCTTTCCTGATTAAGTAGCAGGCTGCGTTTGGTTTTTATTATTTTGCTTGTTGTTGCCTAGATTTTCTTTTCAATTCTCGACATGCTAATGGTTAAATCTTTTTCCAGGATTGAGAACGACAAAGTAGAGAACTACTCCATCACACAAAGCTTTAATAAGCAGGAGAATTGGACGAAAGCCCTAAAATACACACTCTGCAATTTGAAATGGGCACTCTACTGGTTTGTTGGTAACACGAACTTCCAGCCACTTTCCACTACTGCATCTTCACATGCCGAAGTACCTCCTGTAGCCTCTTCCTACGCCAAACGTGGTACCAACTTCAAATCCGACTCCCAACACTCGTCAAACTCAAAATATGCAGTTTGAACAATATTTTGTCCATGTAAATAGATTTATTACAATAAGTCGTGGAAGCTCTATAGCTCTCCTCCCAATTGACATTTCTCTCGTGTATGTGTCATTAATATGTATAAATGGAGAGTATATGTACATATTGGCTTGCAGCTTGTTCTTTTCGAATTCATCTCCAAACCCTTTTTACCCGAACTCAAGCTTTCATATGTGAATCATTTTACCCTAATTCTATAAACGCCTAGACGCAACTAGTTGCGATGAGGTTCATGTAATTGGCATGTTATATGCTAAAGAAACTGAATTTAGCACGCCAAGAATGAGGCATGGTATATAAAGACCAGTCTACTCTCATCCAACAAAATACATTTGCAGCCATGGCTCGTCTGGTAGTACTGCTGGTCGGGTTTGTGGCGGTGATGGTACAATTGGTCATAGCCCAAGAAAATGCAATTCAGTGCCCGGTGGTGAGCAAGCAAGTGGGACCGTGCCTCGGTTTCCTGAAAGGGAAGGGCGAGCCGTCCTCAGCCTGTTGCAACGGCCTTCAGAAGATATCTAAAGCGTTACACGAACGAAAGAGTAGGACGGAAATGTGCAAGTGTATCAAGAAGACGCTAAGCAAGGTTGGAAGTTACAACCCTAAGTTGATGCCTCTTCTTCCAAACAAGTGCAAGGTGGCTCATCTTCATATCCCTCCCATTGATGCTAAAACCAACTGTGACACCTACATGTAAGTACTAAATAATTATTCAAAAATCTCTTTCTTAAGATCAAAATCCATTTGAAGCTCATAATTTGATAATTTATATTCATTTGTGTGCTTGTAGCTGGGCTTGATTTTTGCATGGGATATGAATCTTGCAAGTATGGCATTGCAGGGTGCAAGATAATCAATCTTTATTGATACATAATGTGTGTATACTTTTTTTATTTATTGATATGTAATATGTGTGTATACTAAATTTGTCATTATGTATGTGCATTTTGATTATAGAAAAAGAAAAGTTACAAAATGTACACATATACCCTATATAAGAAACTAGATAAGAAAAGGGAAAGTAAAAATATCAATTAAATTTTCACTCATTTTTACCTTTAATTTTTTTTTAATAAGTGACGGGACGCTCCTCTTAAGTTGGCGCATACACATTGTAAGATATACACAAATTACTAATATATAAATGTTGATAAATATGTCTGCTAGTTGGATTTGAAACTTCATGTGTGAGGTAACAATTGTACCTGCTTTGCTTGAACCTGGTCGATCTTGAACACTAATAATAATCACTTTCTATGTGATCGATGCATCATGAGATCCCGAATTAGCCGCAATATAATTCGCCGATATTGACTATCACAAAATATTGTTATGGGGGTCATAATGAATCATTGACAAAGAAGTCGACTATTCAACCATACCATCTCGTTGGTAAACGCTTCTATCGCCCTATATTAATTTACTTTTGTAAATGACTTAGAAATATTATTTTGGTTCTTTATCTTAGATCGGTGATTGATCGAGTATCACATATTGACTGCCACTAATCGAATGGTTGGTCAAGTAGCCTTATTGGAGTTACAGAAAGCTTAGTCGTCAAGTCACTATCAAAATGAATTAATGTTTCTTAACCTGATCGACTTCTGATGTATCGGACGACCCTAACGACTGCCTCAAGAGCCTTTCATGTGGTATCTAAATAAAATACAACAAAATGTGAAATGCGCTTTATATAAATTTATGCTAATAAAGGGAAATATATGGTTTTGTTAGCCCCATCTGTGAAGGTATTTCCAAGACATACTTCCTAGAATAAGCCCATTGGTAATATTGTCACCTCAATGCCCAATATATACTTGAGAACACTCAAATTTTTTCTATGAAAACACTGATGCAAGTAGTCTTCAAATTCGCACAAACCTCGTAATCATTTCATGTAAATATGTCGTTCACATGCACAAACTATCAAAGGAAAACTCCATCTTAAAAAAATAGGATTGAATGAATCTCATCTCTCTTTAAAGTTGATGTTTACCATTTTACTCTTATTTGAGACTGAGTTGATCTTGTAAAGTATTCTAGCTTAATTTGACCTCTAAAGACTCATCTATTACGTTTTCAAAACCTGATTCCTTCTTGGCAGTCGACCCAAGTAACACAACCGATGTCGCCCGTCCAATTTCCCCTTCGACCCCTTCAAAAATGACATAGTTTACTATCACAAGATGTGACCTCCTCCTAAGTCATCACCATTTCACAAATAAGGTCCGCGATCTTGGGCCATTCATGAACTCGTACTTGAAGCCCTCGCTTTCAAGTAGCTATTAGTGCGCCCACAATTTGTGAACATCAACATAGAACTTGCTCGCCTCATGTGCACCTACAACTCTGTATGAAACCTTCACACCTTATGAGTGTTCCTTTAAGTTGTTAATGACGCTATTCGATTATGTTACAAGTCAAGCCTTGACCTTCGACCCATCTGGGTCAACGATATCGTGCTGTTTAATTAGGTCTCTGAGTCTTTTCTAGGCGAGCTAGGTACTCCTAATTGACAACCTATCTCTTATATAAACCCTTCTTATAATTGGGGACATGGATAAGTACGCACGAAGAAGTTTATGGCCATGGTGTGCCCTGGGAAAACCTCCCAAACTTGTAGTGTGCCACTCAAGGCCATATGCCTCAAGGACGGAACTTCAGTGACGACTTCATCATCATATCATTGCGATGACTTCATCTACACATCATCAATGAGCCCCAACACCACGTCATCTTGATCGTTATTTTTACATCACCATGACATAATCATATGGTGTACAAAATAACCATTTGACCACTTGGCATTATCAAAACTCACTAACAGTTCTCTACAACCTACCACACTATAAGAAACTTACTGTTTGCGACGGACGATCTACGACGGATATTTACGACGGACAAATTTACGACGGAATCTGCGACGGAACCGCTTGATTCCGTCGTAAATAGAAAAGATTTTAAAAAAAATATATTATTTTAATAATTTACGACGGAA
>JAYMTH010003896.1:0-10359 GCA_036897465.1 Pelargonium australe | reverse complement strand
AAAAAATATAAAAAATAGTGTGTAATTTTAATGTGTCATTCCTTTCCCAATTATTTCTTTAATGAATTTCCCACTATTATTCTTTTGGAATATACTCTTGTTCTCTCATATGAGTTGCTCTTGGAAAGTTCGTCATGCACACTAATGTCATAGTTGCATTATTGTATTCGTTCTATGTATGTTTATCACTATCGAAATTTAATTGTTTTGAGGTTTCATTTATCTGCTTTCCACAATTTTTTTATTTTAGATTTGCAATAAATTTTTTGACAACTCCAATTGCATGAACAATATTAGTCGAGTGCAAACCATGACATACATCAAATTGTCAAGTATTGAAGCATAATATATTTCATGCGTAAATTCTTCATCTTTCTTACTTGTATATCACTATTTCAAACTAATTAGCTTAAAGTGACAAGCAAATGGAAAGTTAATTGTTATGGCATTACTCAGGTTAAACTTATCCAATACATTCTTAGTATATTTTTCTTTATGGTAATGTGAGGAGGAAAAAAAAAAAAGGCTTCAAAAAGGGTGAAGGGATTATAAGATGAAAATGGAAGAGGTAGAGAGATCGATGATTTATCACATTGCTTCATTTTTTTTTTTTTTTTTTTTTTTTTTATGTTTTGAAGACACTTCTTTCTGGTTTATTGGTTAGATCGATCTAATTGGCTTGTTTTTGTTTATGTTTAGGGTTGTCATACCCATTTTTGTTTACGTTTAAGTAGGGTTGTCATACTCATTTTGGTCATGAGACTATGTTTTTGTTGGAATATTTCGAATTTGTGTTGTTATGTTAATGCGCTTAGAATTATGAAATATCTTATTACATGTCTTTTAACTTTCTAATCAGTTGTGCATTTTATTTGAGTATCTTCTAGAATAGCATTTATGAAATATCTTGTTACATGTATTTTAACTTTCTAATTAGTTGTCCATGTCTATTAACTTTATAATCAGTTGTGCATTTTAGAAGAGCATGATCGTGAACCTCACTCCTCAAATCCATAACTTTCTAACAGATTTATGTTGATATGTTGTGACAAACTAATCTTAACAACATCTATGTGTCCCTCGTGTCAATACGCAGTGATAAGAAAGTATGTTTTTCTAGAAAAAACTAAATTGTTTCGACTTCGAATGTCGTTAATCAAGTTTAAAATCATATTTTATCCATTCGATAGCATATATCTATATAACCAATTTTCTAAGCTTTTGCATCCACAATGCTTGAATCAAAATTTGGTGGTACAACATGGTGGACTTTTATATAGTCATATTTTCATTTAATTTTCAATTTGTTGAAAAATATTTTTTATTTTGTTCTATCGATAAAAATGTCAAATAATGATTGACATTTTTATATCCGTCTTTGGTGGGATACATCTTACGTGTATTGCGCCGTTGTTATGGATTTTGTTGCTAATATAATTTTAGTTCTATTACACAAATGTAGCTTACAAAATGAGAGAGTGGTTTGGGCTAGTGGTGTCTTACCTATTTATACTATTGGGCTAATTAAATGGACGATTAAGATTAGAAATACGAAAACTCTATGAATGACTGAAATTTAACGTACAAGTTTCTTCATATGCCTAATTACTTCCTAAATTTGCTGGAATGGATGGAAATATAGGTTATAGAGGATTCTGCAAGTGTGAGGAAGTTTTCAAGACTCCATGACCAATGGGGGCTAATCATGTGCGGATTGGGCTTGATTTGTACGGTTTGTGCCTCAAAGTATGCATGTTGTAACATTCTTCTCCACCTAATATTATACAGTGACACCCTCGTCGAATCGTCTTGGTGGAACTCCTGAATCTAATCCTGAAATTGTCATAGATTGATTGCCGGTTCTCAGCTTGTCTCAATATCTTGAATATTCTTTCATTTTACCAAGAACTCGGTGTATGCACTTTGCCTTTACTTTATCCACTTTTTTTTTTCATAAGTGTTTAGAAGTGTTTCGAGTTGAGTCTTCCTCGTCGGGACGATAAAACTTCATATTACTCACGTAGAAAACTATATGTTTCTGAACTTAGAAAGGTAAAATAAAATTGATGACATTTACATGAAAACATGTGAAAAATATAATTATAAAATAATTATTGCTTGATCATGAAAATATAATAGTTGCTTATGCTGTAGAATTGGTAGAGAAAGGCTAGAAAGATCGGGTTTTTGAGAAAAGGAAAGGCTCTCCTAGAAAAAGTCAAATAAAAAAAAATATTTTACAAATTAAGTTTTTATGTATGCCACGTGTCAGTCAAAAGAAAGAAAATTTGACTGTTGGATACATTTCGAACGGTCTCTTTTCAAATTTCAAAATTTAAAATGATAAAAAGTGAAAAAAATGTGAACACTCCCAAACATTTCCGAACAGAGCCAGAACCCAACTCCTTTAAATCAAATCCATCTTCTTCACCAATCACCATTCTCTCCAATTCGCACACAACAATGGCGCTGAGACCTATTGACAATGCGCTCCCAGCAACACCGGAAAGGCCCAAAAAGCAAGCCAAAGTCGTTATTTCGATCCACAAACAATCCGATCTTGACTGCGTTAACGACGAAAACAAGGTTCCGTTGCCACCTTCTGAACCAACTTCTGAAGCCACCATTGATTATATTCCTTCTGAGAATCTGAAACCCATCTCAGATCCCGAAGACAAGATCCAAGTAAGTGGGTTTGTTCATTTCTCGTCTGTTTTGCTTGTTTCTTGAAAACCCAAAACTTCATTGATGGCTGAGGATCAAAAGGATTAAAAAAAATGTTTTTTTTTTTTTTTTTTTTTGCTTGTCTGGTTTGCTCAATTTTTGTTTATTTCATGAAAATCCAGGGTTTGATTGGTGGCTTAGATTCGAAGGACTGGATAAAGGTGTGCGAGTCATTGAATAATGCAAGGCGATTCGCTCTGCACCACTCCACACTGTTGCAGCCTAGCCTGTAAGCATATACTTATAAACTTTAAATTAGCTCCGTGCTTTTCTTGAGGTCTCAGGTTCGAGCGTACTTCCGTGTCCATGTCGGGTCGTGTCCTGTATCTCGTACTTGTGTCTAGGCAACATAGTTAAATATCAAGGAAATGCTATTGCTAGCTACTGCTGTTTTGGGTTATGACTTGTGGTGTTTTCTGAAATTGGGTAGGGAAAAACTCATGGTTGTTCTTGTAAAGTCCATGAAAAATCCAAGAAGTGCTCTTTGCAAGACCTCAATCATGGCATCTTCTGATATATTCAACTCCTACGGGGACAAGTTACTCGAATCTGTTTCCTTCGACCCCTTGGTACGTAAATTGGCAACTTTTTCCAATTGGCTGAGTCTCTGTCATTAACTCCGTAGCTCGAGCTTCTTTTTTTCTCGTATATATACTGATGTTTGTTTTACCAATTGGTTTGATCCAACAGCTCCTGCAGCTGCTACTCAAGGCGTCCCAAGACAAACGTTTTCTATGCGAAGAAGCCGAAAGGGCTCTAAGCATAATGGTGGAGTCAATGAATTGTGCACCTCTCTTTCATAAACTCAGGGCCTATGTGAGCCATTCCAATCCCAGAGTCAGAGCCAAAGCTGCAGTTTGTGTCTCCAAAATGGTGAGTTCTCATGAACACATGAAACTATTAGTACTGTAATGAATGATCTTGTAAAGAAACTGATATGAAATTACAATCTATATTCAGGAATTGGAGGTTATGAAGGAATTGGGGCTTGTTTCTTTGCTGCAAATGGCTGCAAATCTGTTGAATGATAGGCTGCCTGAAGCGAGGGAGGCAGCTCGGACCATAGTGAGTTCCATATACGAGGAGGGTTTCAGTGAAAACGAGCAAGAAGAGAAGATTGAAGCATGGCATAGCTTTTGCCACTCAAATTTGACTCCTATTCATGCACTGTCTATCCTTAAAGTGACACCACCTCTACCCAGTAAATGTGCTGTGAATGATGATGATGATGCCATGGAGTAGGAGATAGATAAATAAGTTTTTGCAAAATTTCATGTAAATGATGCTTTTTTTTTTACATGAATCCTGATTCTAGTTGTTGTAATGTTGTGTTGATTGCTTTAATATAATTCCTTTTATCCTATTGTTGCTTCTTCATGTTGTTTGAATGAAAACGTGTCTCTAAATGAGATCTTTAGAAGTTTGAATCTATAGAAATGAGTTGAATTTGTAGTCTATCTTTCATCAGTTAACCTATAATGTTACAATGTACTTGCACATGAAGTGATTGAGTTTTTGGTTGAGCTATAACTCATCAAAGTGTACGTGGAACCCATGACGGTCGTTTTAGTAAAACGTCGTGTTTTACAGTTGAACTACTTGTTTTGTGTTATACGCTAAAGAGATGCGCACTTGGTTCCATTTTTGAACTTCCATGTCTGTAGCGTATTAACGTCGGGTGATATCCACAGTCCATCTCCAAAAAAATTATGGGCCATGTTCTGCAAAGTGGTACTATTACAAATTTTAATAAGCCGATAAAAATTACAACTTTAAAGAGCTCATAGGTGTACTGATTGAAGTTTTTGGTCAACAACGTTCATCTATATCTTTTCTTTAAGAGATTGGAATGAACAAACGTATATATAAAATATAAACCAACATTTATTTCCTGGCATTAATGGCCACATTAAAATGCTACATAAATTACAAATTGAAATAGAGCTAGCTAGCTAGCCAGTACTGGTACTGGTCTAGCTTAGCATGCATGCATGCATAATTGGCTTTATTGTTGTTATTATTGTTTCTTTTAACAAAGAACCCTAGAGAAACTAATTAGTGGCCAATATGTGCTACATAAGACTAGTAACTATACATATTAATTTACGAGCTGGAAGCCGGTCGGAGCAACGTTGACGATGTTGAAGAGGCCGGAGGGGACGGTTCCGAGGAGGCGCAACGGCGAGAGCAGACCTCCTACTGATGGCAGATTAGCATTGCAGCTAGCAAGAGGTGTGTTCACTGCCAAGTTACAGTTGTTCAGTAATGTGGACAAAAGAAAATTCAATGGATCCAACAATATGGAAAACGCTCCGGATCCGTTTGTTGTTGCTGTTGATATTACATTTCCGGATCCACATTGCAGTTGCACCAATGCATCTGCAAAACATATACAAAGTTAATGCCAACATATAACACGTACGGTAGTGAATACAAGTGGTTGATTTCATTTGTTCGACAAGTGTCTAATTTAAGTTCTCCAAGTCATGGAACGTTGAATGTTTTTCAGTTTTTTCCACCGAGTAAAATGGGGATAATAACATAAAACAGACTATAAAAACTGTTTTCTGCAACTAAACGGAAGCTTAAATATTACTTGGGAAAACGGGCGTGGCACTGCCATTGACACCGACATTGCCATTGAGGGTGCAAAACACAGTTCCCTGAATCCGAATCAACCCCAAGAGCTGATTGATAATCCCGAGTTGCCCTTCAGCGACCGGGGCAGCAATTCCTGCAACAGCAACCAAAAAGCAAACAAACAACAGTGATCTTCTCATCAATATTGCCATGTTCTTCTCTTGTTATATATCTTTATGCAGCAACTATTTCAATGACTACTGTGTATATGTTGCTATGATAGAGCTATGCTTCTTGTGCCCATTTTATAGGAAGCAAAAAGGTCAAGTGGATGCAGACAATTCTGACTATTGTTGCATGTTTGGACAAACACAAGTGCCAAGAGACAGACTATTTAGGATCTCTTGTTTTCTTTTGTTTTGGTCTGAATTTTGATGTGGAAATGCTGATTTTCTTGATCATGCGCATGCAACCTTAGCTTTGAGGCTGCGGCTGTGGGCATCATCCTATATATATATATATATATGTAGCTCCTAGGCTTCAATTTGCATGGATATGTATATTCTTATGGTAGAATATAGATTTATTGTGTTTAGGTAAATATGAGTGAAGATTACGGAAATGGTACGTCTCTGGACAACCTCCTACACTTGGTGATCTGGTGACCTCTAAGATCCTATAGTGCCTCAAGGCTTTAGGATTGTTTCATCGTCAACACGTACACATTCTCAATGATAGACATTTTTATCCCCATGCCTGATGTGAAATCTAATTATCCCTAAGGTTTTGCTTAATCGTGCTAGTCCTTGTGGTGTGCAACTTTTTAGAATACAACTTCAAGTGTTAAGTGAAAACTCAACCTAAAAAATATTATAAGCATGAAAGTCCAACTACAACACCTCTACCACAACAATAGTTATGTACCCACGCGTGTTCCTGTGTTTCGTTGATCCTGAGTCAACAAAACGCACAGTGGTTGGACGTACAAGTAGGTAATTTATATGAGATGGATATAGGACTTGCATAGATATTAACATTTTTTTCTTACTGTTAGGGTTTTGTAGGGAGGTCCACGATCAATGAAAGCCATGCTATCGAACAATTTCGACCTTTAGTTGGATATTGTCTTGTGTACCTTTTGTATCATTTGCTATTTCTTTTGCTTGCCGGCACTCAGATAGATGGAGGACTATTGAGATTTGCTTTGCCAACTTGATTCTGAAAATGATACAATATTGCAACTTGAATTCATCTCTTGAATTTTGAAGCTCAATCATATATGCCCAGTTGATACAAGTGTGAATTGAAATCGAGTTGGTTGTTTCCCCTTCAATTAGCCTATCAGAAAAAACAAGTACCTATAACAACTATCATCGGGCAAGTGATTTAAGACACTTGTTTCTCTTGAGGTCTCAAGTTCGAGCCTCAGTTGTTACGGTTGCTTATATAAAAATATAAAAAAAAAACATTATGCAGTAATGCTCACAAATTTACGGGAAGAATAAAAACATCGGCCGAGCTTGTATTTTCAGTTTCTACTAGTTAAGTAGATTGAAAGGTTTCATTTCAAAACCTCACTAGCAAACAGATCCAGAAGCAATGGCACAGAAAGCTCACAAAACCTCACTCTTTCTGATTGTGGCATAGCTAGCTTAAGATTTCATTTGAACCATCAAATACACTTGTTCCGTTGAGCTTAAAACATTGCGTCTAAAAATTAAGAAAATCAGTTTCCGAAGACTGAGTAACTGAACCACATACATATTGGGGTCTTTCCTGATGCGCAGCTCTTGGTTGTCCTAGTCTGGAGGGCAGGTATCAACATCAACAATGTCAGGCTAGACAAACTTCGGGCTTGTCACTGCTTTCATCTAGAAAGAACCAATTTTAGAGACCCAAAGTGAAATATTTTGATCATATATGATTTAAGTGAGGAAGTCACTGGTCTCTGCAGGATTAACTGGTCAGAACTTGCAACAATCATTCCAAATCCACGAATATCTGCAGTATCCAAAATGAATGGTTAGCATGCATTGAAAACGAGTAATTTCCCAAACAATATTGGAGTCAATTACGTGAATTTTTAGCAAAACTTGCTGGACTCTTCTACTTGTAATCACCGCCTCCACTTCACCCTATCTAATGCTCTCTCCTCCCTTGAGCCATGAATAATCTTACTCTCTTTTTTCCTATATTCTGGACTGACTTCACACCCCATCACTCTAATTGACAGCCTCACAGATCTATATACAGAACATAATATATAATCTAGATTCTCAACTTCTAATACTTCTTGAGTACACAATTAAACTACAAATGGTACAGAAAACCTCGGGTGGTCAGATTATAAGTCTGTTTTTTTTTGTTTTTTATTTTTATTTTATAGAAATGACTACATCTAATTCACACATCAAATATCACCAGTTAAACAATCTAAGAAATCAACAATCCCTACCTAACCAAAATATAGAACATTAAACGGGCACAAAGGTGCCTAAGAGGGACAGAAGACTATGTGGCCAGTACTGTAAATCTTATGATACGATAACTTTCAGTAACAATACATGGGTTGGTTGACAGGATAGACAACTTGTGCATAATTGTATAAATAGTTTCACTTTTATAAACAGCATAGCCTGCTGGCAATGAATTAGTATCACATATTCAGGTCATGAGCTCATGGGTCTATAATGGGTAAGGTAGATATTCTGATACACTGATTCAGAATATTTTGCTGTTCACATTTATCATATATTTGTAAAAGGTGCATCCACACCCGTCAAACTGAATTTACAGTATCATGACATGATTTATTCCTTTACTGGTGATGATATGAGAAAGCCAGAAAATGGAGAAGAGGCTGGTATTGTTGGATACTGGAAGTAATAGAAATAACTAACCTCCAAATCAGGCAAAGGGTCATAAGTTTTCTTCTCCTTAGTGTTAAACACTGTTATTCCGGATATTCTCTGACATCCAAGTTTGGTAGCAATCAGGTTCTGCACAAGCAAAATCAGCATGATGAAACTACAAAGAGAAAAGCAAATAATCAATATTGCAAATAGATGTTGAACAAAGTATCTTCAGCTTATTAATATGGATTCTGACATGGTAGATGTTCTTTTAAATATCCAACTTTCCATTTCTAAGATCCATTTAAAATACCTTGGTGTTCCCACTATGGAGTTTTGGCAGAGTAAAAGGACAAGTGATCTATGCACTTCATTTAAGAACCACTGCAATGTGAGATGCATTGCACACTTAAATATTTAAGGGCCTGTACTGACCTACTCTCGAAGTGGCAACTCTGGTGCACCGCAAATGTTAAATTTATCTTAATAAATCTAATGTCACCTAATATCTTGTGTTACAGCATGTAAAACAATTATTTATTTTTTTGGTACATTGTGCATCATGCTTCTTTTTGTCAATTGAGTGCATTTTTACATATATAAACCCAGGGGGAGCAGCACCAGTTGCAAAGGAGCATTACATAATAAAGACCTGGTGATGAACCGGAAGCCATGAGAAATCAGCAGCTAATCAGTTAAGGTTTTCAATCTATCTCGCCATATATAATTATAACAAAAGGAAGAAAAAAATATATTCAACTTTGATGTTTGGGAATGTTATTGTTGACCAATGATAATTCTGTCATGTCTTATTGCTGATGTAGTATAATTGTTCTTTATGATTTTTAATCTCACCAGCTCTAACCGCAGGAGGCTGACACCTTAAAATTTACCTCAACATGGTGAATAATTATAATACAGAAAAAATAAGTTGAAACTATAAACTGGTTCAAGGGTGAGAATCAGAATTTTTTTCATACCAAGTGAAAATTAGTAGACCCAAAGGCCTCCACCCGTGGTAAAACCTGGGCAGAAATATATAACCCATAAGTTAGTGCCACAAAGAACCAAGATACATACACTATGCATAAGGTAGAGATTATTATAACAAAAGAGAAGTATTTTTTCTAGTATGGAATGAAACAAATAAATTATCTGAGAAGTCTCTGGACTATGAAGTTCCAATGGTTATAAGGCATATATAGTGGCATACTTTACTCTTGAGTATGCAGATTCAAACTCAGTGTTAAAGCAACCAAAAGATTTTCTAAACAAGTGACAAGTAAAACTATAGATAGCATCATAAAGATATAAGTATAACAATGAGAAGTGATCAATTTCATACCATTTTCTGGAGACCATTAACCATAACAGCATTCTCTTCCTGTGAATCAGTTTGTGACAACCCAACTTCAAAGGGGCCCAGTTCCCTATCTGTTTGGTTTGTGAGATTCAAGTGCACCTGCAGGAGGCACTTAGCATCTCAAATTGCAAAACTTTATTAAAGTCTACAAAAGTATTTCTGCTGTAACAATTTAAGAACCACAAGCAAAAGAAACAAATTCATAAGGTTCAACGTTACAACAGAGTTGGTGCCATAACTGCAACTACAGCAAATGAATGACAACTGAAGTCCTAAAAGGAATTTAAATTTAGTTTTATTCCGTAATTACCATGAAGGATCTATCCAAGTTGATAATTGATGGAACCTCGACAACACGCAACTCAATTTCCTTTCGAGAAGTCGGCTGCAGGAAATATTTGGGCATTGATTAGAATGGAGATACAGAATGGAAAATAAAAAGAATGCACCGCATTACAAGAAGATAAAAGGAAATATAGCAACATAGCAGTATTCCTTCATTAACATATATATCAAAACTAAAAAATAAATCATACTAGCTATTCAATTTTTCAGGAAGGCAAACTTACAGTGCCAAGAATCTGCTGCGTCTGAAGACGACCAGGTTCGCCCAAATTTGTGCGCCATGTTATCTGAAGTTTACCAAGAATAGTACTCCCTTCAACTTTCGTTTGCTCAGAGCCATCTGATGACATTTTTAACTGATATAGATAGTTGTGAATTCCACCACCAGATTTGATGAGGACTGGGGGCCTAAACACTTCTTTGTCACTTTATATTACCAAATGATCAGTAACTCAGAGGAGAAGAGACTAGCTTAAATATAGAATAAATAAATAA
>JAYMTH010003895.1:0-10360 GCA_036897465.1 Pelargonium australe | reverse complement strand
AGGATATTATTGACAATTCATGCATAACTAACTTACTAAAAAAGGAAACAAGACATTCATTTTAGGACAAAAATGCAATTGAAACAAGACACTCATTTTGGAATAGAGGAAGTATTTCTTTTGCCACGACAAGATTTAACTCGTTTACCGCGTTATTATGATTAATTTATTGTGCACGTCACAACATGATTAACTAACCGTACATGTTCAACATGACACAATTACACCAAGACATGTTGGGCTTTGGATTCCTTTTGATCTCTCAAGTTTGAGCCTCTTTATTGACAGTATACGACTTAATTTGTAAGATAAAGTTTAGGGTGACATTAAGAGAAACATTGTTACTTCGAATATAATGCCCCGTTGTTGATCAAAACAAAAAACACTACACAATCACATGTACGCTCAAATAACAAATTTCGAGTCACATCGGTGTGGGTTGAAACACAAATTGTCAACTTTAATTGAAACCGCTTTTACTGCTATACTTTAATGTATGAATATTGACTTACCAAAAGCAGTCAATTTCTTTTTACGGTCTTGATGACTTTATTGTCAAGCCAACAATTTTGTAAATATTCACTCCCAAATCAATAGGAGTTGAAAAAATTCAAAGATTTTTCTTTTAAAGGAAAGGTGATATTTTTAGCTACAAAAAAGGTGGTTGATGCTTGATGGTGTTGAGGACTCGGTAATTAAGGCAGCAATTGTGCTCCATCGCTTGTCACTGTGAAGTGAAAATCACTTGCAAAGCAAAATCAGAAACAAGAAAACAGATTTGGAAATGAAAATTCTGTCTTTCCAAACCAAACTTTCTGTTTTCTAACATGCCCACCACCTATTCGACGAAAGTCCTGTGTGAAAAAACTTTCCATTTCGTGTCTTTTTTTGTTTATAAAAACACTTTTGGTTGCTTCAATAACTCCAAGAATTAGATTCTGACCAGCTTTAGCTCCAGAGCTTGACATTGCGGTTTCTTGTTGTGTATTGTATGGTTTTGTTTTGAGAGATTTTGGCTTCTTGTTGAGTATTTGGATAGGAAAATCTCTGTTTTTAACATGCCCGCCACCTATTTGACAAAAGTCCTGTGAGGAAAAACTGTCTCTTTTTTGTTTATGAAAACACTTTTGCTTGCTTGAATAGCACAAAGAAATCGATTTTGTGAGAGACCCATCTAAGTTTCCGACCAGCTTCAACTCTAGAGCTTGGCATTGTGGTTTCTTGTTGTGAGTCAAGACAATTTTATATGACTGAACAACATCAAGGAACTGTATTTCAAGATGAACCCATTTCTTGCCATGTGTTCTTGAAGCTATAAAGTTCGAGAATTTGGTTTCTTGTTGAGTATTTGTATAGAAAATCTGTTTTGTCTGTCTGTTTGTTTTGTTTTGGGTTTTTTGGCCATTGTTTATGCAAGAACATTCTGTGTAATTGCACTTGTTATGTGTTCTTGAAGCTCCAAAATTTGAGATTTTGGCTTCTTGTTGTGTATTTGCCTATCTAGATAGAAAATCTTTTTTGGTGGGTTTTTTGGTCATTGTTTATGCGAGAACAATCTGTGAAATAACAAATGAAACATGTTCTTGAAGCTCCAAAATTTGAGATTTTGGCTTCTTGTTGTGTATTCGGAAGAAAAATCTGTTTTTTTGGTGTGGTTTTTTAGGCCAATGTTGATGCAAGAACAATTTGTGAAATTACACAAGCAGTGATCATGGAAGGTACAGATCTTTATAGAGCTGGTTGTAGCTTTAGACAAGGCAGTTCTTCACGTTGGAGAACAGATGCCACACAAATTTTCTCGAAATCGAGTAGAGAAGAAGACGATGAAGAGGCTCTAAAATGGGCAGCTCTGGAGAAACTTCCCACTGTGAAGCGCATGCAGAAGGGTCTACTGATAACCACCCAAGGAAAACTCTCAGAGGTTGATGTCAAGAAGCTTGGACCAGTAGAAAGGAAGAGGTTGATGGACAGGTTGGTGGGAGTTTCTGAAGAGGACAATGAGAAATTCTTGTTGAGGCTCAAGGAACGGCTTGACAGGTAAAGAACCTGATTTTGTGTTTTTGTCATAGTTTAGTACTTTTCTAGTTCCTTGAAACTGTTATTAATGCTGTCTTTTTAATGTTTGCATTTCTCTCAGAGTTGGGATCAGTACTCCCACGATCGAAGTCAGATACGAGAATCTAAATGTTGAAGCAAAGGCCTACGTAGGAAGCCGAGGAACACCAACACTCGTAAACTTCCTTGTTAATTTCCTAGAGGTATAGAAATCGACAGATATGATCTTACAGCATAAACTTGATGCTACTTTGACTGTTTTGATAAGCTTTCCTCACATTTCTTTCTTTCCACTATCAATGAAGGGTTGCTTGAACTTTGTCCACATACTTCCAAGCAAAAAGAAGCCTATGCACATTCTTCAGGATGTGAGTGGAATCATCAAGCCTGGCAAGTGAGAAAGCTGCATAAATTTGGTGGAAATTTCAGATTAATGTCCTATACTTTACCTCAAAACTACATGATTATCCTTCTTTTTACTCTTGCTTCACATAAATACCGCGTACCTTCATAAAACTAATCTTTTAATGATACCGTTAGTTTTAATTCTCAAAATATAGTTTAACCTAGTTTTCTTCATTCATTTCCTTTCTCATTTCAGCTCAAGGATAGGATAGGAAGAGAGAAAGAACATAATGAATATATGTCACAAATTAAGAAAATGGGTATTTAAAAAAATGTAGGTCACGTGCCAATCATACGATGAGAAAGAAGGTATATTCCGTTAAATCTAACAACAAATTTTTATGAATATATAAAGTAGTTATTATGTGATGTTGAGGTAAAATACAGGGCATTTATCTGAAATTTTCCCATTCTATATCAGTTGACTATGAGTTTATAACTATACCTATATGAGTCCATGTCTTATATTCTTGTTTGTAAATATTTCCAAGAATGACATTGCTTCTGGGTCCTCCTGCTTGTGGAAAAACCACACTCTTGTTGGCACTGGCGGGAAAGCTTGATCCAGCTTTAAAGGTAAAAGAACTCTCCATTTTAGCTTCCTAACTACATTTAGATAGTGTTTGGATTAGAATTGTTGTTCAGGAATGAGAATCAAGAATAAAAAAGGAATTGAGATTCTCATCCTGCATGTTTGGATTAAAAGTTTAAGGTCATGAAGATGGCTTTAGAATCAGAATCTCATTACTATTCCCATTCCTGATTCTCATTCTCATTCCCAAATTTTTAATCCAATTGCTACCTCATAATCTTTTGGTTAGTACAAGTCCTTACTGTGGAATTTAAAACTCCTTGCGCAGTTTTCGGGGAAAGTGACTTACAATGGACATGACATGAATGAGTTTGTGCCCCAGAGAACAGCTGCATATATCAGCCAACATGATCTTCATATAGGAGAAATGACTGTCAGAGAAACCTTCGCCTTCTCTGCAAGATGCCAAGGAATTGGAGGGCGATATGGTGAGTATGGATTTGCTTTTCTTGGACCATAACTTGATAATCAATTCCATGTTAAATTAGTATATATGATAATCTGCAGAAATGTTAACTGAGTTGTCAAGAAGAGAAAAAGAAGCAAATATCCAGCCTGATCCTGATGTAGATATCTACATGAAGGTGAAGAATTCATAGAATGTTCCTCAACTTATAAGTTTCAGAGAGAAGCATAAAAGTTAGTTCTTAAATGATATGTTGATTATGATGAGAACATTTCAGGCTGCATCAACACAAGGTCAGCAAGCCAATCTGATCACAGAATATGTTCTCAAGGTGTTTTTTTTTCTTACTTCACACAACATTTTGTAAAATAAAGAGACATCTTAAGTAACACCATAGAATAACTTTATGTTCTCTCTGAAATCTGCAGGTTTTAGGACTAGAAGGTTGTGCAGATACAATGGTAGGGGATGGTATGATTCGAGGCATATCTGGAGGACAGCGAAAGCGTGTCACGACAGGTAACAGTAATATGATCTCATTTTGACTTATGTTCACATCTTGGTCAGGCTCAGTGCAACAATAAAATTGTTGCCTTGTGAAGTCATATGGAGGTGAGGTCACGACAGTAAGGTTGTTGCATTGTGACATTGAGGTCACGGGTTTGAGTTAGAAAACAGACTGCAAAATAAATGAACCTCCCTTTGACTTTACAAAGGTGCGAGTCTCGCGCACTACTTATGATCAGTTATCTGAAATTTGTTATCAGTTATATTACAGGTGAAATGCTGGTTGGACCAGCCAAGATGCTGCTCATGGATGAGATATCCACTGGTTTGGACAGCTCAACAACTTACCAAATTGTAAATTCTCTCAAGCAATTCATTCACATTCTGAGAGGAAGTGCTGTCATCTCTCTCCTCCAGCCGGCACCAGAGACTTATGATCTCTTTGATGACATTATTCTCCTCTCTGATGGCCAAGTCGCTTACCATGGTCCCCGAGATCAAGTACTCTGTTTCTTCGAATCCATGGGCTTCAAGTGTCCTAAGAGGAAAGGAGTGGCTGACTTTTTGCAAGAAGTGAGTGCAAAAACACAACTGACATGAAGTTATCAGTACAGATTTTATCCTCAGGAGTGGCGTTTTGTTTGCAGGTGACATCAAGGAAAGATCAGAAACAATATTGGGTGCGAAGAGACGAGCCTTATGTTTTTGTCACAGTCAAGGAATTTGCAGAAGCTTTCAAGTCATTTCATATGGGACAGAGGCTATACTTAGATCTTAAAGTTCCATTTGACAAAACCAAAGCTCACCCAGCTGCTTTGACAACTAAGAAATATGGAGTTGAGAGAAAGGAACTGTTGAGAACTTGCTTCTCAAGAGAGCTCTTGCTGATGAAGAGGAACTCATTTGTCTACATCTTCAAGCTCATTCAAGTATTTTGTTTCAAACTTTCAAATTTCATCACTTCTTTAGCTTTCAATTATTTGGTTCTCCATCAGCAACTTCAATTCATTGCTGCTACTTTTGTTTCTTCTCTTAGCTTA
This sequence comes from Pelargonium australe, assembly GCA_036897465.1. Lineage (NCBI taxonomy): Eukaryota > Viridiplantae > Streptophyta > Magnoliopsida > Geraniales > Geraniaceae > Pelargonium > Pelargonium australe. Next base: position 5,355 of record JAYMTH010003895.1, on the reverse strand, counting down.
CAATAATGGCAATAATATCTATGACTGTCTTCCTTCGAACCGAGATGCATCGAGATTCAGTAAACGATGGAGGAATCTACACAGGAGCTTTGTTCTTTACTGTGACTATGCTTCTCTTCAATGGCATGGCAGAGATTTCCATGACCATTGCAAAGCTTCCTGTCTTTTACAAGCAAAGAGACCTTCTCTTCTATCCTCCATGGACATATGCTCTTCCAACATGGATTCTCAAGATTCCAATAACGCTCGTAGAGGCTGCAGTTTGGGTTAGCATCACCTACTATGTCATCGGATTTGATCCCAATGTCGGAAGGTCAATAAGTACTCAACAAACACTTCTGACAACTCTCAACTTTTAGCATTGTGCACTTAGTTTTTCATTGTATTTCAGTCTACTCTATTTTCACTGTTCTCAAAACTTTGTGCAATGAATATTGTGCACTTAGTTTTTGTTTGCTCATGTATGAATTGTCTTGCTGCAGGTTTTTTAAGCAGTACTTGGTGCTCTTACTGGTTAACCAGATGGCCTCTGCATTGTTTAGATTCATTGGAGCCATAGGTAGGACAATGACAGTAGCTGGAACTTTCGGAGCCTTTGTTCTTCTCTTGCTTTTCGCTCTGGGAGGCGTTGTCCTGTCAAGAGGTAGGCTCACCAAATTGGTGTTACAGAATCCTCGTAAACTAAACAATCAAAAGGGTGGCCCAGTGCACGAGACTCCCACCATTGTGGGGTCTATTTTATACAACCTTACTATTGTGCCAATAATTAATCTTTCTTTTCTTTATTTGATCCCTCAGACGACGTGAAGAAATGGTGGATATGGGGCTACTGGGTTTCTCCTTTGATGTATGGACAGAATGCTATAGTAGTCAATGAGTTCCTTGGGAAGAGTTGGAGTCATGTAAGTTCTTTACCATTTTCTTGAGTACATTCTTGAGTTTGTTTTTGATCTAACATCTTCAGTTTCTTTAAGGTTCTTCCACACTCAAATGTAACACTTGGAGTCGCAGTTCTCAAGTCTCGCGGGTTCTTCCCACACGCGTACTGGTACTGGATAGGAGTAGGCGTATTAGCAGGATACATATTGCTATTCAACTTTTCTTTCACTCTGGCTCTAACTTACCTCAACCGTACGTGGGTATATGATTTCTTCATATTTTTTTTAGCACTTTTAGGTTTGAGAGGTTAAGTACTGATACCAAGAATATAATTTTTGCAGCACTTGAGAAGGTTCAGGCTGCTATACCAGAAGAGTCTGAGAAGAAAGAGCTTGATGACAGAACAGAACAGCCTGTTCAAGTGATATCCTCAAGAAATGAATCAAATCAGAACAGGAAAAGAGGAACGGCTCTTCCATTTGAGCATCATTCCATCACATTTGATGAAATCACATATTCTGTCGACATGCCTTCGGTAATTCGAATCTTATGTCACACCAAACCAACTCTGATACCATATTAAACGACATTTCATATATTGACGTCTAGAAGTAAAAAAGTTTTATGTTCCAAACTCGGTTGTTTCCATAACTTTGATGCCTGATTGTTGAGTGTGTAATGCAGGAAATGAAAATTCAAGGCATCACTGAGGACAAGCTGCTTCTTCTGAAGGGTGTGAGTGGTTCTTTCAGGCCAGGTGTTCTTACAGCTCTAATGGGTGTCAGTGGTGCTGGGAAAACCACTCTGATGGATGTGTTGGCTGGTAGGAAAACTGGTGGATACATTGGGGGTAACATCAAAATATCCGGGTACCCGAAGAAGCAAGAAACATTTGCAAGAATTTCCGGATACTGTGAACAAAACGACATCCATTCTCCTTATGTAACTGTCTACGAGTCCTTGCTCTACTCGGCTTGGCTGCGCTTATCTCCTGATGTCAAAGCTGATACCAGAAAGGTTGATACCTAATCACTAACCTCTTTGGGTTTTTCAGTTTCTTGTTTCATTTCATAATTGAACTAGTGCGCGAGGCTCCCACCAGTGTGAGGTCTAGGGAGGGTTATTTGTATGCCACGCTTGCCCGTACTTTGTAAAGAAACTGTTACCATGATTTGGACCCGTTCCCTCAGGGTCATCAGGCAACAACCTTACCGTTATGTCCTAAATTGCCCTCAGAGTTCATCAGATAATTTATGAAGTCTCATCTTCATTAGTACATAAATGAGCTCACTAATCCTTCACTCCAAAGGGAAAACTTAAGTGCACAAACCTTATTGCACAAATAAGTGCACAAAGCTATGCGAACGCTAAAAGAAGTGCAGACGGACTATGAAAATGTCTAGATGAGCTCGAAAACTCAAATGTCTACGCATTTTCATTGTCAATCTGCACTTTTTTCACTGTTTGCAAATCTTTGTGCACTTATTTGTACAATAAGTATTTGTGCACCTAGGCGCTCCCTACTCTGAATTGGTTGCAGGCATTCATTGAAGATATCATGGAGCTTGTGGAATTGAAACCATTGAGGGAAGCGTTAGTAGGATTGCCTGGTGTGGATGGACTCTCAACGGAGCAGCGTAAGAGGCTAACGATTGCAGTAGAGCTGGTGGCAAATCCTTCTATTATATTCATGGATGAGCTAACTTCAGGGTTAGAGGCGAGAGCTGCAGCAATTGTCATGAGAACAGTTAGGAACACAGTGGACACAGGAAGAACAGTTGTATGCACCATCCACCAGCCAAGCATCGACATATTTGAATCATTTGATGAGGTCATATATATGAACATAGGACATATAATATACATTTTACCTTCTATAATTAACTTCTTAACTCGAGCCTAAGATGTTGTCCAATATGATGTTTCAGCTGTTCTTGATGAAGCGAGGAGGCGAAGACATCTATGTAGGGCCCGTGGGTCGCAACTCATGCCATCTGATATCATATTTTGAGGTATGATCTGATGAACAAGAAGAAACAACTGTGATTAACATAAAGTCTTCCACTGACAACAACTACTTGCTTTCAAGGAAATTGAAGGAGTCAGCAAAATCAAAGATGGTCACAACCCAGCAACTTGGATGCTAGAAGTTTCCACTGCAGCACAAGAACAAGCCTTGGGGGTTGATTTTGCAGAACTATATAAAAAATCTGAACTGTACAGGTACTTTCATGACAAAAAAATAAATGCTCATCTCCTTTTCATGGACATGGAATTTGCTGATAAGCCTTTACTATTGCATATCATATTTTTCAGGAGAAACAAAGCACTCATACAAGAAATGAGTGTTCAAAAGCCTGGTTCGAAGGATCTTCATTTCTCGTCTAAATATTCGCAGTCCTTCTTCACCCAATTCATTGCTTGCTTATGGAAACAACATTGGTCGTACTGGCGCAACCCGCCATATACTGCAGTGAGGTTTCTTTTCACAATCTTCATTGCCCTGATGTTTGGGACAATGTTCTGGGGACTTGGCTCTAATGTGTAAGTTACTAATATTTACTGAGGCGAAAACATTCTACCCATTTTTTTTTTTAATACTGATAGGCTTCGAATTCGAACTTGATCAATGATTCTTGTGAATGAATATCAGGAAAAAGCAACAAGATGTGTTTAATGCAATGGGTTCTATGTATACTGCTGTGCTATTCATTGGAGTTCAAAATGCAAACTCTGTGCAGCCAGTTGTGGCTGTGGAAAGGACTGTGTTTTACAGAGAAAATGCTGCTGGAATGTATTCTCCCATGGCATATGCTTTTGCACAGGTGATGTATTTCATGAATCATAGTAACTTGTGTAGCAAGAAACACTTCCTTTTCTATTTCTGATCATTTTCTCAGAACATTTCAAAATCACAGTAACTTGCACATCAAGAAGCACTATTTTCTTCTATCTTTTCATTTTCTCATAATTTTCTTCGCAGGTTGCCATCGAACTCCCATACATTTTGGTACAAGCTGTGGTTTATGGTGTTATTGTGTATGCAATGATTGAATTTCAATGGACGGCCGAGAAATTCTTCTGGTATTTGTTCTTCATGTACTTCACATTCTTGTACTTCACATTCTATGGCATGATGGCAGTAGCTGTGACCCCAAACTACCACATTGCAAGCATTATTGCTGCTGCATTTTATGGAATTTGGAACCTTTTCTGTGGATTCATAGTCCCAAGAACAGTAAGTTCTCTGACCTATTCTTCAAGAGTTCACGTTTCGGTTTCTTAGGTTAAAATTTGATTTAACCCGGTTTCTACTAGCTAAGAGATTAATTTTGTTCTTGTTTCATTCGCAGAGGATTCCGATATGGTGGAGATGGTACTACTGGGCATGTCCAGTTGCATGGACATTGTATGGATTGGTGGTAACACAATATGGAGATGAAGAGAGCATCATGATCGACTCGGGTGTAACGGTTAAACAGTTCTTGAGAAGTTATTTTGGATTCAAACATGATTTTGTGGGAGTTGTTGCAGCTGTGGTTGTAGGGTTCACAGTGCTCTTCGCATTCATCTTCGCGGTGTCTATAAAGATGTTTAATTTCCAGAAGAGATAGGATAGTTTCGAGCTCTTAATTTAGTGTCCTATGAGTTAGAGACAATCTGTATGATGAACTTGTGAGCTACAATGTGTAACTAGTTGCAGAATAGATAAATGAAATTCTTAGTAATTTACTTCACAATGAGAGAGATTCTGAAACTTTCTCCAAATTATATATATATATATATGCAGATGATAATGCATCCATCCCGGGAGGATGTGAAGTCCCGTTGTCACTTGATATACTAGTTGGAGTGTTGAACACTCCATCTATTACCAGGTTAAACTGATAAATTGAGGATTAAACTAGTATTTCAAGCAGTAACTGAACGGCTTTGCAGACGATAGGAATGGGTATTTGTTTAGGGGTGGGGGCAGGTTATAGTAGCCCATCCCCCGGGGCAGGTTCTTTTGCCCCAAACCCACCCGTGCCGCCCCGAACCCACCCATCAATTTCAACCCTTTTTTTTTTTACCACACCACATCACATTTCAAATGACACATAAATCACACAAAACATCAATTACAAAGAACACGAGTTCTTTTATTCAAATATCCACATCTCAAACTATCATTTCCAAGAACTACACCATTACAAAGAAATAAACAGTCATATACATACAAGTAATATATATACCATACACACAGCATATTGAACCAAACTTGCTATCTTCTTTGGAAGTTAAATACCTTTATCAAGAGGGCAACACTGTTCCCAATTGGAGCTTGTTCTTGGCTCATCTTCTCCAAACTCTCTCGAAGCTCCAAGATACTGTTCATGTTCTCTTCGGCGACCTTCTATACTGAGTCGATTTTGCCTCCCATCTTGCTCTGATTGGCCCTGATCTTGCTCTGATACCAAATGCAGTGAACTTAAC
>JAYMTH010003894.1:0-10362 GCA_036897465.1 Pelargonium australe | reverse complement strand
GTTGACGTAAGTCCTTCCGCGACATACAATAAGGTAACACTTTGCAAATTTTGATCCTTCATACAAGTACTATAGTTTTGTTATTTTTATATACCACACCACTTGCGCAAGTTCACAAGTCGAGGGTGAGTAAGGGAAACAACTTCTGTGTTAAAGCAAATGTAAGGTTGCGTACAAAAATGACCCTCCCCAGACTTGGTTTCGATAATTTGGATCTTAGGTCGGATTTTTACGGGTTCAGTTTGAAAATACCTAAACCGCGCCCAGTTCATTCCAAACTCTACCATCCAAATTGCCAGCTCTACCATTAATCTACAATGGTGAGAGGCTCGTGCACTGGACGACCTTTTTGTAAGCTAGGCCAATAGGCATTTATGTCGGTCTATACTAACCCATTTAGAGCTAGTTGCCATGAAAGTGAAACAAAACCCGAATAAATTCTTCTCTTCCAGCTGAGATAGTTTTATGTCCAAAGACCTTGTGTCATTTCCTTCAAATCCCGTCATACAAATACACGTACACATGTGCTTTAGTTATAGAGCGAAGATCAAACTCTGAATCATTTCCTTCATATCCCGAAATGAAAATACATGAACATATGTATATAATTGAATGTACACATTGTGAATGCATAAAATTATCTAAAAACATTTAAGAACCTGTTGCTAATTGTCAATTGTAAATTTCATAGGACTTGAGTGGAGGCCAAATCAGACTAACAATGTGGAACATGGAGTTACCTGATATAAACCAACGGATTCCCGTGCTTCCAGCTTCAGCAAGCTCAACATACAACAAGGACACAAGCTCCTCGAGGACCCAAAGTCTGGACATGGAACATCTCTTGTCGAATCCCGAGCAAGCTGCGGATTCAAAATCCAATGCCTGGCCGGATCCAAGCAGCAGATGGCTAAAACGTCTTAGAGTCGATGCTCCAGATTCTTTTGCTCACGGTGCCAAGAGTGGGAAAATGGTGGAATCGGGTTCTCGCGAAAAAGTAAATAAGTTCTTGACAAGTAGATCCCTTGGGAAAGAAAAGGTGGCACGTGGCGAGCCAATTGGAAAAGTTCAAGAAAAAACACCATCGCTTTCTTGGATCCAAAGGTGGTGCCACAAGAAAGCTACGAGCCCCAATGCCGGAGTAACTGTGAGATGTGAGCCGGAAAAATTCAAGGAAACGTCGGATATGTTTCAAAAGAAAAAGCAGTTCCCGAGCATTGGTGCAATGGCATTGATGGGGAAGGCCATGAACGGTTTTCAGCCCTGTGAGCTTCGGATAATGGGTTCTTCTGTGGTTTGGAATAACACGGGAATTTAATTATGAATATTCCCTCAGCGATTCGTGCCTCCTCCGAAGAAATACCTGCACCTTCCATTGGCAGGACGTGGAGCTTTCAGAAGCATGAACATTTCTCGGTATGTGTCCTGCCTGTATGTACTAATGTTTTTAAGTTTTCGACGTAGGAATTAGAGTTTTCTGAATGACAATACTGCCCCTCGCGGGGCGGGAAAATATCGAAATTGGCTGCTAAACACAAATAATCTCATAATGTATATTTGAGAGCACTCTTCAGTCTTGTGTGCTGTTGCTTTACTTCCATAATGGCCATGGAGAACCAACTGTGAGAAGTTGGAAGATCTGTTTAATAAAGCAAAGAGCCTTTGAATGGGCATTTTTGGAATTTTCCCATTCTGCAAACCTTGTCTCTAGAGCTGGCAAATGGGCCAACGGGCCGGGCCAAAAGAAACCAAATATGCTTATCGATCCACTTTCTCTGGTCCAATCACAATGTAATCGGGTTGGGATGAGCCAGGTAAAAAAATGCTCGCATGTTTATGAGGCCACTTTTTGTCGGCATGGGTTTGGTAAGATCATAGTGATGCCCGTGAGCCGTTGACCTATTTGTCAACTCTATGTCTCTCTTATCCGTCTTGGTTTTGAGTTCAAGCCTTAACCATATTTGTGTATTAACTTTAAACGGGTCATCAGTGGCAGAGTCGTAATTTTGCTCAAGAGGGTACAAATTCTTGAGTTAAAAGAGAAGACAGAAGGGAATAGAATTGAGGATCTCTCCAAGTTAAGGAGGACATCGCTACAACTAAGCCGATGTATTTTTGTTGAAATTGTTAATTCACTAGTACGTAATGGAGTTTCGAGAGTTCAGCATCATCATAGGCCACTGTCTACTATAACTGCCCCTAGCTGTCATTGCGAGTGATTGAAAGAGGTAAATGGGCATTAACCGGTTGATAGATTCTAACTTGATAGCCACATGTCCATTTCTTCCTCTCTTTTTTATTCGCAATACCAACGACGCCTGAATAGAGGCTCGAACCATAGACCTTGAGGGGACCAAGCGCCCTTAAACCGCTTACTCTGATGGTTGTTGGTCCATTTCTTCCATACGACAACAAGTTTACCATGTGATATGTGTCCTTTGTGTTGTATTTATGAGGTGATATTTTCTCGGATGCCACTTGATGTTAGAATAGGTATCATTTTTTGCGGCTTCTTGAAATGCACATTTAAAATCATTTACGACACCATATAGTACTTATCTAAAATCAATAAAGAAACTTCGAAAGATTCCCTCTTCTACATGTGAAATAGCGAAATCAAATTAATCTGTGTAATTTCTTAGGGTAAACATCTAAAATCGATCCCCGAAAAATGTTCTATTTACTCTCCAATAACACATTAAAAACCAATGAAGAAACTCAAAGTCGAATTGATGTTTCAGTCAACATATCGATTCAGTGTCTGATTCAACATGAAATATCTTTGAGTTGAGAAAGGATCTTTTCATTTTTGTCTTCCTTTTCTTAATGTGAAATACCAAGTTTATGTGAATTTTAATTAGCCCGCCAACAAATTATTTTTTATTAACACCTACGAGACACGAGTCGAACAAATGATTCAGTTAAAATATCGATTCCATAGGATCAGATAAGAGCATTCTTTAAAATGAGAAAAGAAAAGAATCTTTAGTCACATTCCTTCTCTATATCCATGTAAAATTTCCTAAGATGCACATTCAAAATCGACCACGAGACCTAATTAGCCAAACGGGCCAATCAAGAAACACGAGTCGAACTGATGATTCTACATATCGAATCCTCATCTGAACGAAAACACGAATATTCTTTAAGATGAGAAAAGAAAAGAATCTTTGGTCACTTTCTTTTTTTCTCATCTTCTCCATATGAAATTTCACAATCAAAAGAATCCATATTCCATTTCTCCAACTCTATTCCCACTCACTTTCACAACTAAGACTTTGAGCAAAGCACAAAGCTTTTTATTTCTCATACATACATATCAACATATCAAGTACTCTAATACAATAGTGTGGCTCAGCACATTCTTCTTATATAGTATGTTCTTCTCAGCTCTCTCGTTTTATTCGGGAAACTTCGCGAGCCTAGCGAGTCTCATAAGAGTTCTATTTTTACACAGAGAAGGAGCTTCTAGTTTACAATTCAAGAACTAACAGAAGTGCTTACCTCCTCCTTCGCAAGAACAAAGTCTTGCGAGAACCTCTTGGTAGAAGAGGCCTTCAAATCGGTTTTGACAATGATTTTCTTCTTCAAATGCTTCCATGTACTTGTGTGTGTTCGTTTATATAATCATGCCATCTTGTATTGTCGCGTTCTCCATCACAATAGTGATTCCCGATCGAATGTAGAATCCATCGTCCGGCCTTTCAGCTTCTTGAACACCCTGTAAAGTTTGGGGTGCATGAAAATGATAAGACTACGTATTTTACTTTTGTAGAGGCCTTAGGCTCTCTAAAAGAGCTTATTCGGATGATCAAAAAGCACAAAAACAATTAGCCTCGGGCAATCAGGAAGCATAAAAACAATTAGACTACACATTTTACTTTTGTAGAGGCTTAAGGGTCTCTAAAAGAGCAAGCTTATTCAGGAAATCAGGAAGCATCAAAACAATTTCACTAGACATTTACTTTTGTTGAGGCCTTAGGTTCTCTAAAAGAGCTTAATTGGGTAATCAAGAAGCACAAAAAACAACTAGACGATACATTTGAATTTCGTCGAGACCTTAGGTTCCATAAAAGAGCTTATATGGGAAATCAGGAAGCATAAAATCAATTAGACTACAAATTTTACTTTTCTCGAGGCCTTAGTTCTCTAAAAGAGCTTATTCGTTAAGTCAAAGCACATTAACAGTTAGACTATACATTTTACTTTTGTCAAGGCCTTAGTTCTAAAAAATAGCTTATTTGGGTAATCAGGACGCATAAAAACGATTAGACTACACATTTTACTTCTGTAGAAGCTTTAGGTTTTCTCTAAAAAAGCTGATGAGACAAGGATGCATACAAACGGTTAGACTACACTATATTATTATCAAGCCCTTAGGTTCTCTACAAAAGCTAATTTGGGTAATCAGGAAGCATAAACACAAATAGACTGCACATTTCACTTTTGTTGAGACCTCAGATTATCTACTAATCTATGAGACGATGTGATCGGGATGCATAGAAACGATTAGACTACACATTTTACATTTGTCAAGGCCTAAGGGCCTAAGGTTCACAACTGATACGGAAAAAATAGATTCACTTACATCTTTGTTTGTGATGATCACGTCTTTTCCTATCTTTGCGTTCTTGTCTATAATGCAGTTCCTGCAACAACAAAAAATCAAGAGCATCATGTCAGAGGACGACATTTGGAGATTTGACCTAACTCATGTGAAAATCTGGATATCGATAGTCACATACTTGATTTTCGAGTTCTGTCCAATCCCGATTGGGACCTTCCCCTCGGCCAACAATGATGCAATTTCAGACTCTGTTTGATAAAAGTCCGCACCCATCATAACCGTATCCTGCAACAGAGGAGATTGTTCGATTAAATGGTCAACAAAGAAATCTCGTTGATTTTAATTTCACTTAAATCACCTTGATCTCAACCCCATAATCTAGACGGGAACGTTCACCAACTATGGAGTGTTGGATGCTACATTCTCGCAAGAAACAACCGTGTGAGACTATGGCATCGACAATCTGCAAAAACCCAACTAAACCGTGAGAAGCAAGACAACTCAGAAAAGACTAAAAAGGTGAAGCTAATCTTAAGTACACCAACACACCTGACATTTGTCGATTTTCGTTGGTGGTAGGAACCGAGGAGATGTAAAGATAGGCGTCTTCGGATCATAAAACTCGAACTGTGGAAACTGCAGAAACCAGTGCCCATTTCAAGAAAAAGTACAAAATTTACTTACTCAAATTCAATGTTATCTAACAATTCAAATCTCCCCCTATCAATAAGCTCCCCCTAAATAACTTCATGTTTAATGAGAAAGCGGGTTATATGACTTATGATATATTATGTGTACACAATCAACAGGTTCAAGTAAAAAAAAATGCCACTTTTCTTAAAGAAAATACCAACCTCTTCAGTGAGAGCCAAGTTAGCATCATAAAAAGATTTTATTGTTCCGATGTCCTCCCAGTAATCTCTGAACACATATCCCTGTCACAACCAGAAACACCGGACACAAAATAAGGTTCAAGAAATATTTTGTACAGAAAATACACCATATGTTAATACCAAAACTAATGAAGAAAATATTTGGCTCTTAGAGCTTACTTACTTGAACATTATGCTCGGTAACAGCTGCAGGGATGATTTCAGATCCGAAGTCATTGGCAGTAGGATATCTCCACTTCAAAAGCTTCAATAATACATCTGTCTTGAATACATATACTCCCATTGATGCAATGAATGGGTTTTTTGCAGCTTCTTGTGGAGACAACCCTAGAAGAGTAGTATCTACTTGCTGCAGAGAACCAACCAAGAAATGAGTATGAGATTCCACTCATTCAGTATAGTCCCGGACCGTGTAATGTAGAGATGACAATTTGGATTTCGGGTCGGTTTGGTTGTGTGGATGTGTGAGTTGCCTGACCTGACCGGCACTTTTCCACGGTGAGTCCGACCCGAAAAATAATCCAAATTGCCAGCTCTAGGGTAATATGTAACTGCATGACCCGAATCGAGTGATATGAATCCGGGATCTAATATTAAGCATGGATTCGTATCAACCCGAGAAGTTGATAGGAATACGGATGATACCCAACTTACCATTGCTTCCAGATCTGAACCCGTTGGTTTTTCGGCAAATTGGACCACTCGGCCAGTGCTGTCAATCTTCACCAGTCCATAGTCCGATGCTCGGCTGGGAAATGCCCAAAACACTTTAGATAAAACTCAAAGTCGTCGTAAAAATCATGTAGGTGGATGCATTTACACGTGCATGTTTGCAATAATTTTTTATTTTTATTTTATTTCTCTTTTTCTAAGATCCAAATATAGCAGAAAATTATCAAGAGAAGGTGTGACCAACCTTTCACCAACTTGTGCACACGAAATTGTTATATCGGCATTTCTGTCAACATGATTCTGTAAACACCGAGAAACATGTAAGCAATAAGTTAAAGAAACTAAAAGAATAAGAGGGTATTTGAATTAGTTTCTCAGATACGCATATAATAAGTTAAGTATTTGGACAAAAATATTTAAAATCACTTGATGTGCAAAACAATAGAAAAATGGTAGTAAAGACATTTATTAGCAGATTATAATCAAATTTTTGCTTACCAAAATTTTTGAACTCTAATATCATAAGCATTTAGAATATAATAATATGGTCTATTAGAGAGTAAACTGACTACGTACTTGTATGAAGTGCATATAATCCATTCGGTAAAGATGATCCCCCGACAAGATCAGAACATTATCTATGTTCCTGTTCTTCGCATCCTACAAGAAACCACACAAATCCATAAGTTTCAATTCAAGTAGATATGGATGGAGGAACTACAGGAATTCAATGTACATTTGATGTGAATTTCCACTCACCTCGAATACCCACGTGAATTGCCTCACAGCGTCGGCGGTTCCTTGAAACCAATTCATTCCAGTGTCTCCGGGTGTTTGAGTGGCTGCTAGAACCTGTTAAACAAAATCTTTAGATGTCAGAAAACCCGTTATTTACTAGAGGAAACCTACAAATATCTTTAGGGTTTTGTACCTCCACAAATCCGTCCCCGAAGTTAATACCGTTACCGAAGTATGTTCGTGCAATGTGCCGATTGAGAGAAGCAGAGTTGAACTGAGTCAGCACAAATATTTTGTTTAGGCCGCTGTTGATACAGTTGCTCATCGGGATGTCAATAAGCCTGTAACACCCTCCAACCGGAACCTACAGGCCATACCAAATCATTACAATTACACCTTAGATCTCAAGCAGATTCACCGTCTGCTACAAAAATTAGTGCTAGTATGGTCCATAATCCGGAGCCAAGTTGAGTCCAGAACAAACAAATGGAGGCAAAAGGTCGGGTTCGAGATATCACTCAGATACAAAAATCTTTTTCTCTACCTTAATAACAATAATTACAAGAGGGCCAAATCCCAAGAATGCATATACTTAACAATCTCACAACAAAATGCCAATCACCGATGAGAATAAATAAGTTTCCTTACCGCAGGAGTAGCAGTTCTTTTGGTCAGAGGGAAGAGATGGGTGCCTGGACCTCCTCCTAATATGATTGAAGCCACATTTTTCGGGTCGGCTTTTGGTCTCTCGAACCATGGATTTGGGATAGTCTGAAACAATACAAACAGTGGTTTTTCAGAACATATAGAATCAACTCAACTTACATACTCAAGAACTCAATACACAACCAATTCAACAATTAGATAATTTCAAGGACTACAAAACAGACGAACCGAAACAAAATCAACACGGCATAGTTTTTCAAAAATTCAATACAATAGACAATTCTACAACTTGATCATTTCAAGGACTACATAGCAGACAATATACAAAATCAACTATCCACGGCTCCCTTAGTGGCATCATATGTTTTCCAAAGCACACAAAATCAATTCAACTTATAAACAAAAAATCAACAAAATGGTGGCCAAATACACGAGGCTCCGAAAACTGTATGGTCTGAGAAGGGTCATTTCTGCACGCAACCTTCCCTGTGCTTTTATAAGGAGGCTGTTTCCCGGGCATAAACCCCCATGACCTCAACATCACAAGCAATAACCTTACCGTTGCACCAAGGCCTGCCCTCAAACTCGAAAATTCAATACTACTTAGCACATAGAATTCTATAATGTGATCATTTTAAGAACTACAAACTACAAAGCATACAACCAAAACAAAATTAACTCATCACAGTTTCCTGGAGGCATTTTTTTTTAAGTTTTCCAAAACACACAGAATCATTTCAACTAGCAAACTCAAAAATATAATAAAAGGGTGCTCCGTTTCACGAGGCTCCCACAATTGTGTCTTCTGAGAAGGGTCGTTTCTGTGCGAAGCCTTCCCCTGCTTCCACATACAGACTGTTTCTCGGACTTAAACATGTGGCCTTAAAACCACAAGCAACAACCATACCATTGCACCAAGGCTCACCCTCTAACTCGAAAACTCATTACTACAAACAATTCTACAACTTGATCATTTCAAGGACAATAAAACAGAAACTAAAACAAAACAAACTCACCAAAGTCTCCTTGGTGGCATCATTTGTTTTTCAAAACATACACAACCAATTCAACCTACAAACTCGAAAACTCGACACTATAGCTAATTCTACAACTTGATCATTTCAAGGACAATAAAAGAGAAACTAAAACAAAACAAACTCACCACAGTCTCCCTGGTGGCATCATTTGTTTTTCAAAACATACACACTCAATTCAATCTACAAACTCGAAAACTCAACACTAGAGCTAATTCTACAACTTGATCATTTCAAGGACAATAAAACAAAACAAGCTCACCACAGTCTCCTTGGTGGAATCATTTGTTTTTCAAAATATACACAATCAATTCAATCTACAAACTCGAAAACTCAACAGTAGAGCTAATTCTACAATTTACAAAACCAACTCACCACAGTCTCCTTGGTGGCATCATTTGATGTGAGAACAGAATGAGCAGACCCAAGCTTGATCTTACAAACCCTTTTCTCAGTTCTCAAACCTCCACCCAACTGATTCACCAAAACACTATTCTTCTGATTCCATCTAACCCTCTCCCCCAAAAACCCACTCTCTCCATTGAAAAGGCTTGTTTTTGGGAAATGGGTGTTAGCTTTCAAGCCCACACAACAAGAATCCATAGCAGCTGCTGTTACTGAAAACACAGAAGCAATGGTGAATCAGAAAATAGCCACTATAAGCACTAAATAAAGTAGAGTCCTAAACTAAGCAACCAAGTAAAGTATAGCTAAAGAAATGGAGTAAAAAAACACAGCTGTGTCACACAAGTCACACACAAACACAATAACTAAGAAACCCAAAAACAAAGTGAAGAAACCAAGCTCAAATCTAAGAATCTGAAGAGGCATGAAAATAAAATATAAAAATTACCCAGATCACAGAAGCTTGTAAAAATCAAAACTTTGAAGAACCCAGAAGCAAAAATTCTCACAAAATAGTGAGAGGCACAAGAGATGGAGACAGACCCAGAAGAGCTGTGAAGAAGGCTGAGAATGGGCAGTAGCTAGAGGTCAGGATCAAGAAGGGAGTGAAATGCGTGATTGATGTTGAAGACAAGGCGGTTTGCTTTTTATGGGTCGCTTGTGAGCTTCACGAGAAGAGCTGGACTATTTTTGGAGATTTTTCAGAGAAATTATATAGTAAAAAATTGCAATGCCGCAATTCCTCAGCTCGTGTCTGTCCTCTGCTTTACACAGAGCAAGTTTCTAGGCTCTGCTTGCATGTGGAGAACCCATTTTTATACCCAACACATGTCCCTTTTAAGGCTACAGTGATTCTGATTATTAGTCCTTTTATTTTATTTTTTTATATTTAAATTTTGCGTGAGGTGGCATTATTAGAGCCGAGAACTTGGACCTGAATCTAATGGGTACCCAACCTGAAGTTAGTCGGCCGGCTTCATCATTAAAAAAATTGTGCTATTGGGTCCAGTAAACTCGCAAAATCATTGTATGTAATGTTATATTATTTGTAGAGTTGGTTATTATTTGTGTGTGTTGCGTGGACTTTGCAACTCGGGTTGAAAGTATAAAGGTTGGGTGAGAAAACGCACTCGTTCATATTTTACAACTTTTTATTTGTTATATCTTCTCTATTAGGTATACAGATACGTTAGTGTTGTCGAAAATTAGACCAATGTAAACACGTTTTTTTTCTTTAACTGTTTAGATTTGTGGTCGACATCGTCATATATTATGTTTTGTTTGTATCGTGTTTAAAGGAAAACAAGTTAGTGGATCCGTAGATATAACATATTAAACACGTTTAAAACATAATTATGTCAACTAGCATATTTACACACGGGGAGAG
>JAYMTH010003893.1:0-10362 GCA_036897465.1 Pelargonium australe | reverse complement strand
ATTTCTAGAGTTTTTTTAATTTATATTTTATAATGGTATTTGTGTTTGATTGCAATTCATATTTTTTGTTGAATCACATATGTGATTGTATTAGTGATTTATAATTGTAATTAGTTAATTATTTTTTTTAGGAGTTAAGACTTAGTTAATCAATTTATCATGCAGTGAAAGGAATTGTAGCACTTACTCCTTAATGTCGTAAAATTTTATATTATGATGCTCTCAATTGTATTTATTTACAATATTTTTTTAGAGGTATTTATTTACATTATTTTTGTAATGAATATGTATTATAGAAAATATATATTTATTATTTGTATACAACATATTATAGCGTATGCTGTATCCATATCTTACCACATATTTGGCATTGGTATTGGTGCAACATAGGTTCATCCCACAAGAGTGTTGTTCGTGGTTTTTAAAAGAAGTAACTAGTTCTAAAAGGAATAGGGAATAAAACACTCTTTATTGTGATTTGTGTGTTCTAATTAGTTGGGTTCATACAATTATCTGTTTGATTACTAAGTCTATATGTTGCATGTATGATTTTGTATTCTGTTCTGAAATGCAACTGCTAAATTGCTGCCTCTATTGGCTTTTACCTCATGTGAAGGATGTTATATTAATTAATATGTTTCTTATTTCTGATGGTGTTCTATATGTTCAACTATCCTCTCTAATTCTTGAACAATTGAGGTGGTAGACCCATAAAACATGCTCATTTTAAGATTTTCTAATGTTTCGAGAAGGTAACATGTGGGTGTGCGGCTGGAGTTGCAGCTGCATTTAGAGCTCCTGTTGGTGGCGTATTATTTGCGTTGGAGGAGGTTACATCCTGGTAAGCAAATTTTGTTTTGAATAAGTAACTTGTTCCTTGGTTATCATTTTGAAGTATTGTGTACCATGTATTTTTGCATTCTACTTATCAAACTGTTTTTGAGAATTCGGTGGATATATGTATTAGAATATGCGTCAACTTAAATGATTCATTATTTATATTGGATTGAACTGAAGGTGGAGGAGTCAACTTATGTGGCGCGTGTTCTTTACTTCTGCCATTGTGGCTGTTGTGGTCCGTACTGCAATGGGATGGTGTAAGAGTGGAAAGTGTGGACACTTTGGCTCAGGTGGCTTCATAATATGGGACACATCAGAGTTAGAACCTAAATTTTTTTCAGCCTTTTCTATTAACCTGCCTTTGTAATTTTCTTGATTCCTAAATCATTCCCTTTTTAGTGGTCAAGAGGATTACTCTTTTGAGGAATTATTGCCAATGGCAGTTATTGGGGTTATTGGAGGTTTACTGGGTAGGTGTCTCTGACCTGGAAGCTTACCTGTTTGTATGATTTCACATTTTTATTTGGTTAAGCTTCTCCTTTTCTCTATGTCCTTAGGAGCCTTATTCAATCAGCTTACTCTTTACATAACGAAGTGGCGTCGAAACTATTTACACAAGAAAGGAACTCGGGTCAAGGTAAGCTATTTAACATAATCATATAAACTGCATATTCTTGCATATGTTTATTCTTTTAATGATATATTGCTATCTCACTTTTGGTTTTTCATTGCTCCCCCAATCCCCACAACTCCTGCTACCAATCTCTTCATTTTTTTTACAGATTATTGAAGCATGCCTTATATCACTGTTAACATCAATTATTTCCTTTGGATTGCCACTTCTAAGGAAATGCAGTCCATGTCCTGATTCAGATCCTGATTCTGGTATTGAGTGCCCACGACCTCCAGGAATGTATGGGAATTATGTAAATGTAAGATCCTTTATCATTTTCATCGATTGTCATAAAGTTCTATTTAGCTTTTTCTTTGCTGTTATTTTTCTATCTAAACCGTTTTCTTTTTGTACCCAGTGTAAGTTGACAAATGACACCATTGATTTCATTGTCTCTTTTGCTATTTTGTGATGAGAAATTACAAAGGAGTAACTCAAGCTCATTGGTTCAAGAAAAATATAATAATCTCACTGAATGTAACGAAATTTATTATGGTCTAATGGCTGCATTATAAAACAAAGGTAGCACTAGCCCTAGCGCAACTCATAGGTCTCCTATCCCTGATGAAGGCTTTAGATCAGTATCTCATATATTTACCCAAGATACTTGTCTATAATATTGATTTTAATGTTAATAAGTTAATTAGAGTTATCACTTTTATTTAAGTTGGTCTTGGACTAGCAACACTCCCTTATAGTTGTCTTGTTTTCTCATGAACTGTAGCTTTTCCAATTCTGTCATCCTATGTTCAGTAATTGTTGTTGATAAAGACAATGTTATCTTTAATGAATGGTTTGTTTTTCCAAAGGTTATGAGGTTACTGTGTTTCTTGTGGGTGTTGTAATGTATTTCTTTGCCATCTACAGTTTTATTGCCGTCAAGACAAGGAATACAACGACCTTGCTACCATCTTCTTTAACACTCAGGTTTTATCGAATGTTATTAGCCTCCTTCATCTGTATTGCATTTTCTTGTGGACAGCTTCATGGTTTCCATTGTAATGGAAGTTACATCATTGTTTCAGGATGATGCTATAAGGAATTTGTTTAGTGCAAAAACAATACACGAGTTTAGTGCCCAAAGTTTGTTGACATTTCTGGTAAATACATTTATGATCTTGGCTCCCCACCGTTTTTTTTTTTTTTTTTTGCTCAAATACATTGCTCAGGCATATTCTGGAATTATTACTCTCTGGCTTTTATAACATTACATTAAGTTGAAGAATTATGTTGTACATTCATTTGAAATTTCGTCTCCTTTTTGCTTGTGATTTCCTGTCCAATTTGGTTATGTTCTCAACTCTGCCCTTGGTCTCAACCCACTAATTTACACACTTTGGATAGGGCTGCTGCAAATCTGATCTTTTTGCTTCATTTTTTAATTCCCTTGACGAGACGAACAATATACTAGAAGGAAAGACACCTAAAACATCCCAAGTGCTCTGGTAATATAATAGTAACAGAGTAAATAACTTAAGAAATAAGCAATATTATGTATGTTAAGGGGGCATGTACATCCATTCCATCACATTTTAATACTATAAGTGGAACTAAATATGATGTAGATTTATTCCCTCACATAACACATTCTAATACTCTGATGGATTTGCTTCTCCTCTTAAACCCATATTAATAAGTTTGTAGCTAATTTGCATTTGTTTGCTTCCAAATGTGGATTACCTGGTGTTCTTATTTCTGGAGGACAGTGCATATATTCTGCTTTGAATGCATTCCTCTCATCTAAAGGTTGAGGATACAAAATTTGGGATCGTATAATCATGATTCTAACTCGATACGTTAGGTGTCCCTCATCCCAATCAAGATGCACGCATGGTTCTGGTTTTTGGGTGTTCATCACAATGAATGAAGTTTTGGTGATAAGTTTTAGGATGATTGAAATTCAAATGGAAAATGAAATTGGACATAATTCATTGGCTTTCATGTGTAAGTTACTTGAGGTGTCAAGTATAAAACTATACGTCTTCTGTGGAAAGTCTTGTTAATGTTGCAATAACCTGGAGTTTCTGCAACAGTCTGCTTCATTTTATTATTCTTATCATCTTTACCCTTTATGGAAATTATTGAATAGTACATAGTAATGTGTAGCAATGTGAACTTCCTCGTCATTTGTTTTTCTCTTAACTCCTGAGTTACTGAGCTTAGTGCCAATAGATACCATTATGATTTAATTCTGGTCCCAAGAATCTGAACTAATATCTTAAAAGCCCATGGATTTTTTAAAACTGGAATATTGTATGGTTTGTTACCCTTTTACATCGATGTCTGCCCTGGAATTTAGCATTCCTGTTCTAGTGGTACTAGTGTACTACTAAAGGAGACTTTAAAACTGGAATTCTTAAGTGACAATTTATATACAGAATAAAGTTGACAATACATTTGCGGTTAATTTAGATTTCTGTTTTAATGTATTTTTTTTTTCTTAATGCCTCTCAGGTTATGTTTTACACCTTAGCCGTGGTGACATTTGGTACTGCTGTTCCAGCTGGTCAATTTGTCCCTGGAATAATGATAGGGTCAACATATGGACGTCTTGTCGGCATGTTTGTTGTTAGCTTTTACAAGAAGCTCAATATTGAAGAGGGAACGTGAGTGTTTTATTCAATCCAGTTGGAATATGTTTCTGCAAATATATCTTATTGCTAATGGAAATTTGGAATAGTTGTTCCTATCCTCGTGTTTATTATGGTACCAGTAATGTTTAAAAAAATGTAAAACTAATTTCCTGCTCTGAGGTTTTTATTTGTAGAGTCGAAAGAAAAAGATTGGGTTGTTAGGTGGTGTGTGAAAAACTCCTTATGCTAGATTGGATGAAATTGTGAGTTTGAGTCCTATTGGATGGGGTGATGGTGAAAGGGGAGAGATACCCCTATTGTGTTGCTCAGTGGTGTATTGGGCCTCCATTTCAGACAAAAAAGAAAAAAGTATAGAGGCAGTTAATATTGTGCTACCGTTATTACGTGTAGATTATGTAATACAAGTAGCAGTTGTAATCACAAATAGAAAACAATGGTTCAGAAGTTACTCCCACAGTGGATGATGTATTGTTATTATTTTTCTTTTTCTATATGTTATCCCGGATGATTAAACGGTGTCACTGTGAGCTCTTTAAGTACTAGTTGAACCCTCCACCTATTTGCTTAGTCTTTAATTCTTTAATCCTGATATGATCTATTCATTTGTTTGTAATTTTAGATTTGAGCTTTGTTGACTGCTGGCTGCAATCTGCCAGGACTTGCTATGTGTTTTTTCTTCAATAATTTTTCTGAAGTATTGCGGAATACATCTGTATATATGTAGATATGCTCTACTGGGAGCTGCTTCTTTTCTTGGTGGTTCGATGCGGATGACAGTCTCTTTATGTGTTATTATGGTTGAAATCACAAATAATTTGAAGCTTCTTCCTCTCATCATGCTTGTCCTTCTTATATCAAAGGTAGACTTTCATTAGCTTTTCGTGTTATGAATTAATTAACTGTTGAAAAATGCTCAGGTCATTTGCATCTGCAGGCTGTAGGTGATGCTTTTAATGAAGGTCTCTACGAAGAACAAGCTCAACTGAGAGGCATTCCATTGCTGGAGTCAAAACCTAAGTACCAAATGCGGCATTTGGCAGCTAAGGAGGCCTGTGGAAATCGCAAGGTGATTTTCATTTGAATTCTAACAAATATTTTCTCAATATTTCATTTTTTCTTTTCCCTCAAATTTCAGCCAAGAACATGAATGTATTGTTTCCATGTGTCATTATGTGTTTGACACCAGCATGCCTCGTGTGCTTTAAACTATAAATGTGGTATGTTTAGATTTATTTGAGTCATTAATTTTGGCCATTTCAAAAGGATGGAAATAGATGCTTATGGATCAACACAAGTAAACTATATTTAAGTGCTTACCTGCTGGAAGAAGGTATCTTCAGTTATATTACATATAAAATTGCGAACTCTTAATAATTATAATGATTGGAGAGAAGCAGTTCCTACATATCCCTTGATAGAAAAAAAGGTAGAAGGGAAAGTTGGGACTGACAATTTTTCTTCTTTTGAGTTGCTTTTAAGAGTATAATCTTCATTAAAGGTTGAGAATTCACTTTTGATAACTAGCCCTCCCATGATTTCAATGACATTCACGATAGGTGCTCTGATTCTAATGTGCCTATGAAAAATTAAAAATAAGGTGTGGTACAGTTATATGAGATTCGTTGTCCCTATTATTTTATATGGTTGTATTTCATGTCAACTTTTGACTGACTGTTTGCTCAATTTTCTTTTTTGAAGGTTGTCTCCTTTCCTCGTGTTGTCAAGGTTGCAGATGTAGTTTCTATTTTGCAGAGCAACAAACACAATGGCTTCCCTGTAAGCTTAGCTTCTTCTACCTTGCTTCTCTTTCTGATTTATAAGTTTCCCTAATTTATGAAGTCGTGTTTATTGTTCCTACAACCTAGGTGATTGATCACACACGGAGTGGGGAAACACTTGTTATTGGACTTGTCCTTCGTAGGTAAACATTATTAATTATTTTAAGAATTTAAAGCATCATTAAAATATCAATAGAAAAGAACATGACCTTTTGGTTTATGTTGCAGTCATTTGTTGGTACTTCTTCAGTCAAAGGTTGATTTTCAGCATAGCCCTTTACCTTCTGATCCAAGAAGTGGATCTACAACAATGAGGTAGGTTGGGATTTTGTATTCGTTTCTCATCTCGCATTTTGTTCACTTATTTGAGATGTAATGGATCCTAATATCTCCAGGCACAATTTCAGTGAATTTGTCAAACCTGTTTCCAGTAAAGGAATTACTATAGAAGATATACATCTTAGTTCAGATGACTTGGAAATGTACATAGATCTTGCCCCATTTATGAACCCTTCTCCATACATTGTTCCTGAAGATATGTCGTTGACAAAGGTGAAAATCCCTCATGTTACTGCAAGAAAAACTTGTTTATCTGTGGTAAATGGCTTTTTAGTTATATATGATGATATCATTTATCTTAATGGTGCAGGTATATAATCTTTTCCGCCAACTAGGATTAAGGCATGTATTTGTTGTCCCTCGTGCTTCTCGTGTAATCGGTTTGATTACCAGAAAGGATTTATTAATGGAGGTAGTTTTCAAAACCTGTGTCTATTCTATACTACCTTGCTGGACTTCGTAATGACTGAAGCTATATGGTTTATGTTACAGGACAATGAGGATCCGGCTACAGTGGAGCTCCAATCGACTAGTGTAAGGTCTCTATGATGCCTTGCTCATGTTATTTATTTGTGTCTATCTAAAATTTTCTTTTGGTAAAAGGTATATATAGTATTCTATTTGAATGTCATCTAAAGAGAAAACAACATATTTTAATGTGAATAGCTTGGCCGCTTAAGTGCTCTTGGTCAATATAAAATATGGATTGGTGAATGTTTAAATAATGGCCGGTTCGCTCCCAGGGTCTATCTGTATATTGCAGTGGACCTCAAAATGTCTTGCAAATATTTCTTTTCCCCATTTATCTGAACTTTGCTGTGGTATTATTTGATCAATTTTGCTGTTTTGCTGTATCGAAACTGATACACTTTTCCATATATATACACATAATGGGTTTCCAAAATTTAGCAGTGTTGCCCCTGATGTTTTTCAAGCTAATCATAGAAATAAGTTGCCTTCCTTCAAAATCACGAAATAATGGCGCTTATAATTGAGCGCTCAGGTAATTGTAATGAAATACACCTTTTGTTGTGACATTTGATTTGTTATTCAATACAATGCTTGAACAAGATATGTGTAATAGTTAATAAAACTGAATTCATTGACCGGACTACTGTATATATATTCCAAAAACACAACTTTAGTTGATAGAGCAAAGAGCTACAGGTTGTTTTTTTTTTTTAAAATGTAATTTGATTATATATGTTGCCTGCCGTTGAATGGTCAAACCTTTTGATGGCAGAGCTCGACATTCCGATAGAAGAATGTTTACTAGGAATGCTGAAGCAGAGCGGCCGCTTCTCAATGGTCTTCTTGTTCAAGGTCATTTAGACAGCTGATGTTTTCTTAGTTTTTGTCAATGAGGATTATACCCATCTTTGAAGGCCTAATTTTGTCTGCTGCTCGATTATTTTGTCCATCAAATGCAATTGCTGCACCGTGCAGATGCTGGGCACCATTGTAATAAAATTAGTTCTGTATCATTTGTAGTTAAATCTTTATAATAGCATAGCTATTGTCTGGTTATGTACCGCTATGATGTGTCTGTTGAGATGTATATGAATGAATGAATATGATATCTCGTAATATTTGCACCTTTGATCTTGGTGTAATCTCCAATAAACTAGTCATCATTAGATTTCATTTCGGAGCATGAATTATTATATTTCAATTCCAAAAAAAAAAAAGACACATCATCCACACTAATGCATGACCTTAGCTGAACCTGCTTGATAAAAAAAAAAAAAAAAAAAAAAACAACAAATGAGAGTGAATAGTGACCACCTCTTTCATCATAGTGTTCAGTCGTCTCTGGTACTCGATTGAATTTATAGACTCATCTTGAAGGATGATCTTATGCATGCAGAAAGAAGGGTCAATTTCTTAAATATCGGCTACAGTTTAGCCGATAGCCTTCTTGTGATCCCTCAACACCTCGAGCAGCTTCCCTCGTTACTCGTCTTCCAGCTTTGTTGATACTATCATGGGTAGATTCTTATTGGGAATAAGAAACTCATACCTAAAGTGATCAGCCAAATGTTTAAGCTCTAAGGCTGGAGCTTCTTCCACTGACGACTTCAGCACCGTCTTCTACTCAGATCTTTCTAAGATCTCAAACTTGCAAGCCTCAGGGGCTCCAAGGCATCCACCATTCCAAATAGCTCATCCAAATCGGCTCTGTTACTCCCAATATCCAAGAATTCAGTCACTCCTTGCAGGATACCATTAAAGGGGTCCTCATCTAGCATACATAACATTTCTTGGGAGTCTCTCATTGTGATTGCATTCAGTCCAAAAGAGTCTTTTAATCCATCATTGGGGCGTTCCATAAATCTGAAGACATTGAATTTCATCGTCTTTTGTCCAACAGACATATTTAGCTCCCCATTTTTCACATTAATCACAGTGTCAGCAGTAGCCAGAAATGCTCTTCCCAAGATGAGAAATACTTTTGGATCAGCTTCAAAATCTAATACTATGAAGTCGGTTGGGAAGACAAACTTCTCTGCCTTGACCAAAACATCCTCTACTACCCCAGATGGGTAGACTACTGATCTATTAGCTAAATGCAAAGACACAACCGTCCTTTTCAAATCTTCAAGACTCAGGCTTTTGAACATAGAGAGATGCATAAGATTTACACCGGCTCCTAGATCACAAAGAGCCCTCACTTCTTGCTTCTCTCCAATTACACAAGGGATAGTGAAACTACCTGGGTCCTTCAGCTTTGTTGGAGTTGTTCTTTGAAGAATGACACTACACTCGCTACTGAGTTGCACTGCATGCATCTCATCTACCCTTCTCTTTTTAGACAGGATGTCTTTTAGGAATTTCTAGTTGATGCTACCCAAAAAATCATAACTCATTCAACGACTCAGAAGACGCCACGTGACAGGACCAAAATGTCCGGTTTGCCTGACCCGGGCTCGACCTGAGTTGGAAACACTTACTTACGTGGCCTAGCTCTCCAAGCTCTTGCGTGCTTGCGTAGCCTAGCTCTCCAAGCTCATGCGTGCCTGCGTAGCCTAGCTGTCCAAGCTCCTGCATGCCTGCATAGCCTAGCTCTCCAAGCTCTTGCGTGCCTGCGTAGCCTAGCTCTCCAAGCTCCTGCGTACCTGCGTAGCCTAGCTCTCCAAGCTCTCCATGCTTGCCTGGCCTAGCTCTCCTGCGTGCCCTCCAGGCCTAGCTCTCCTGTGTGCCCTCCAGGCCTAGCACGCAGGCAAAATCCAAGAAATTCCACTAAGTATGGAAAACATCTCTAAAAAGCTTAAAGTCTTTGCTTGAAAATGTATTTCAAATGCTCTTCCAGTTGGGTATAATATGCATAGAAGAGGCTTAAGTGAATCTGGTATTTGCAAGATCTGTTTCAAAGAGTCAGAGTCGGTGGATCACCTTCTTTTCAAGTGCTCTGATTCTGAGAAAGCTTGGTTCGCATCTCCGTTGACTATTGGTAGTGGCAACATTCAATCCTTTCGTGAGATCTTAATGTCTTGCTTCCCAGTTCATAATCAGGAGGAAGTGAAATCTTGGGAAAGTTTATTTCAATTTATGTCTTATGCCTTCAAGATATGGAAGTCAAGAAACAAGACTGTTTTGGAGCAGAACCAACGAAATTGGATATCAATTATAGAATTAGCCAAAACTAACTCCCTTCTAACTAGGACAACGGTTTCAGAAAGGCTAAAGGGTGAAGCTTCCAATCACAATTCTTCGCATCTGACCCAATCAGACATTATCTAGGATATTTTCAGAACGAAATGCGAGTATGTATGGCTCTTTTGTTAAAGGGAAAAGTGGTATTGGATGGGAAATGTATAATAGGAAAGGACATGTTATGGCTAAGTTTTGCGCTCCGTTCAAGGCTCTCAATTCATACCACGCTGAGCTCCTTGCCATTTTTTCTGTCCTCAAATTTCTTTACTATATAGTAATTTCTCCAATTGTGGCATCATGTGTGGCTCGCTATCCGTTTGTAAGGATATTTATCAGCTGTGTTTTGAAGATAGAGATGCTTGGGTAACTGGAGAAGAAGTTCGTAGTCTTTTGTTATCCTTAGATAGGGTCTTTTGTAATTAGGCAACCATACGGGCTGTGTCTAGGGCTCATGAATTAGTTATCTTAGGTCGTAATGATGTCG
>JAYMTH010003892.1:0-10362 GCA_036897465.1 Pelargonium australe | reverse complement strand
GCGGCGGCACGCCTTTCGGTCTCGATCTGGAGGCTCGGTCTCGACCTGGCGGACTGGAGGATCTCCGGTGGTCCGGCGATGGCTCCAGCCGGGAACATCCCAGATCTGGCTGTGCACCTGTTCTGTTTTTTTTTTTTTTTTTTTTTTGTTTGTTTTGGAATTTAGTATTATCACAGCATCGTATGATCTAATATAGCCTCCCTTTCATGTTCTGACAGATGAGGGATTTGCTCTCAGATTCAGGAAGCAGTTTATCAAAGATCAGCTTGGGGCCACCAGAATCTGTTTCAGAACTTGTGCAGGAAAAAGTTGATAACCCGTTGGACTTCTATAAAGTTTTAAAGACTGCATTTCAGAGCCGGGGAAATGACGTCTCAAAGTTTAATGTTTCTCATTTGTATGTTCCAATCCTCGTTCCTTTTACATTTGGTTATCCTGTAAATGTGTGTACTGTCTTCCATTATTATTATTTATTTTCCTTAAGGTAGTGTTTCGGTTATTTGATGGGAATCGGAACATGAATGAGAGAATTTTATTCCAATTCTTTCTGATCTTAACAGTTTTTGCTCAAGGTTATATAATCACTTAGTAATGAGAATCTTTATTCCTTTCCTCTTAGGATGGAATGAAAATGTACTAGTTTCAGGGAATGGGAGTTGGGAATGCATGTTCCCTTTCCGAATCTAAACATAAAGTATGGTCATTCAATTTCCTTTAAAAATATAATCCAAACACTACCTCGGTACTATGACATGCTTTCAAGGATTCATAGAAGAATTGAGATATGTTACCTATCTGTTAAGAAAAGTCCTTTAACACTAGATGATTAAGATTTAGAACTATTGATATTATCTTTCAGAGGATTATTTTTTATTAATATATAAGATGATTGTATTAGTTCTAGATTACACCGTTTTTGCAAAATGTCTGTTGTAGCTTGTAGCCCTTTAAATTTACTGTCTTTGTGATTTTAGCCTGAATGCCCGATTCATTGTTTTTAATAAACGCAGCATGATGTGGTCAAAGTAATCACGTAGAATATCTTATTGTTGCATGTATCTTCGGTGATGTTAGACTGGTGATGCAAAAATGAATAATGAGGTTAAAAGGAGTAGCCTGGGGTCAACCTTACACTCAAATGACTTAACACTTGAAACATAATTTCATACCAAAGGAGGATGGTTAAAAGTATTAGGTTACGAGGGTCTAGTTCAGAAAAATAAACTCGTAATCTTTTAGGTCTGTATGTCTATCACATGTATGTATTTCTTGGCTGTATTATTTCTCAAAATTCTTCTCATTCCTTTGTCAGGATCATTACAATACACATATACTGTAACAATTCGATCACGGGAGAAAATTCGTACAGCAAGCTTTCTCTTGTTGACTTGGCTGGAAGTGAAGGTCTAATTACAGAAGATGACAGTGGGGAGCGTGTGACAGACTTACTGCATGTTATGAAATCTCTTTCAGCGTATGTTGTGCCAGCTTCTTTTTTGCCTTATAGTAGCAATAAATGGTGCTTCTGCTTGTTTCTTGCTTTCAAGGACAATGTGGATATATCTGAATCCCAAATAGATTTATCAGTTATTCTGTTTCCCACGCACGCTCACTAATCTCTATGCACTTGTAATCTAGATGGTATCTGAGTTGGTATGTTGTACTATGTTTTCACTTCATTTTCTGCTGTGCATGTAGGTTGGGAGATGTTTTGTCTTGTGTGACCTCAAAGAAAGATGCCATTCCTTATGAAAATTCGGTGCTTACAAAAATACTTGCGGACTCACTAGGTATTCAGTTCTCTATCCTTTGTACAGACCATATGAATCCAGCACACAATCAATTTGTTTGTGAGCAGTGATGCTGATAAGCCAATCAGACTATCAAAGTAGTATTTGCATGAAGTAATGGTCTCACTTTGTGATTGTATTTGTGACAGGGAAATAGCAAGAGCAATTTTTTTTTATGTTCTCTTTTGTGTGTGCATATTTGTAAGAGTGTAGTTGTTCTACTGTGCTCTTGTTATGTTTATATAAATCCTTCAGTGTGGTGATATATTCATGTAGATGACATTTACATGCTTAGCAGCTAGTCTGATTTGGATAAATATGTTGCTGTAATGTGATTGTGATGGTAACTTTCTAGAAGGATAGTTTGTTGGCCTCTTCGTATATGTTTTTTTTTTTCTTTTTAGTTGATTGAGGACCTTAGGGTGACATCATATGGTATTACATAGTTGTCTCCAATCTTGACAAATTAATGTTTTAATAGCAACATTCATGCTCTATTGCTGTTAGCCTTGCCATTCAAATTCAGTCAAAGTTTGTACAAAAAAGCTGAAAAGAAAACTAATTGTTGTTACTTTACAGATAGTCAACCATTAGTACACACTACACTACTGCTTAAGAGTTTAAAATTACTCCTACACTGTTGTTGGAAAAAAAAAAAAAAAATTCCAGTTGCATGAAAAAGCTTCTTTCGCATCTCCGGGAATGGGGTTTGACTCCCCAATAATGAACATTGACTTCATTATTTTCTTGTGATAATCCCTCTCTAGTGAGAAATCATCTAGATTTAGATAAAATAAGTATTAGTTAGCACTTATTCATTTTTTGCTGAACACAAGTGATGCTATTAGTATGCACCTGTATATCTCATCTCCATTATATGTGATATGATCAGTCTGTCAATTCTATCTTTTTCCTTTGAGTCAGTGATTGGTCTTTATTATACTTTCATTGTTCTTTCAATAATATTTGATATTCACACAATGTTCTTACTTGAGATGTAGAAGTCAATGTATATTTTCTTTTCTTCTTGAACTTTCTTATTGTAGGTGGAAGCTCGAAAACTTTGATGATAGTTAATGTGTGTCCAAATCTTTCAAATGTTTCTGAGACGTTATCATCCCTGAATTTTTCCTCCAGAGCTCGAAATGCTGTACTAAGCCTTGGAAATCAAGATACTATAAAAAAATGGAGGGATGCTGTAAGTTCTGCTAAGATCTCAAATATAATGCATATATTTTCATTACAATTTGTGCCTTCTATTCTCTGATTTACTTTCTACAATTGGTGCCTTCACTTTTGTATTTTGTTTCCATCACCTTGGTCCCTTATCCTATATCCTTTGCTTTGAAGTAGTGAGTTCTGTTAAATGAATTAACTTTGTACTTTACAAAGATATTAGGGTGCTTTTGAGGGGTATGCATTTTATATTGGAGGGATACCAGAAAGTGCTACAGTACAGGGAACAACATTGTTAATCATAAATAATGGGAAAGCAACATCATTTAGCATATTGTACCTGTCAAATAATTAGCTAAAAGATGCATTTTTATAAACATTTATGGAATGTAAATTTTATCTGCTGAAATTTTGTTTGTGATGGTTCTAATAGGCAAATGATGCACGCAAAGAGTTGTACGATAAGGAAAAGAAAATCCAAGATCTGAATCAAGAGGTTTTAGAGCTAAAACAATTACTTAAAGAAGCCAATGATCAGGGTGTCTTGCTGTTTAATGAAGTTCAGAAAGCATGGAAAGTTTCATTTACTCTACAGTCGGATTTAAAGGTTTGTAACTTCATCAATTTGGTATAGTTGTGCAATTCTATGCTGTACCAGTAACAGTTTAACTTAATCTTTCTGAACTTAGTCTTAGAACTTGTTTTTATTTTTTAATCCTCATTTTCTCCTCTCTTTTGCTTTTGCTGAAATCAGTTCATTTTTTGGTTAGTGGTCTGTTAATTGGAGTTTTGTTGAATATAATTAGTATCAAGTTTGCTAAAATCTCACTGAAAGGTGATAAGTATATGATGACATCCATTTTCATGGTTTTAGGTATCACATAGTTATGGTCTATGAAACACAAACACGGCCAAAATAATTGTCCTGGGAAACACATCATCAGACACAGGACAATTGTATCTTAATTTATTATTTTTAAAATATAAATACAATAGGAACAATGAATGATAAATTTATAGTAGCAGCTGCCAGTGTGACACTTGGATAGTGTTTTGTCTTTTATTAAGCATTTTGGTTTAACAACTAGTGTTCCACACTTTGATTCACATGTGTTTTAATCTAATTTTAGTACAATTAGTAACTATAATTACATATAATTTATTACATATGTATTGTATATTTTAACTATAAAATTTATGTTTCTTGCCGTGTCGTGTCCTATATTTTTTTTAATATGTCGAATCTCACGTCTGTGTTTGTATCCATGCTTGCTAGGTTATGGTTTACTTGATATAAGTGATTTTACTCTTCTTTTCTTTTCCCCTTCCTCCTTTGTATATTAATTGTGACTTTCTAGCCTATTTAGTTTCACCATTCCAGTGCTCTCTACTTTTAACGCACTTGTTGTAGAATAAAAAGCTGTGACTGATTTCTTAAGTTTGGAAGCATATAATGTGTATGTAATTATGTACAATGCAGCGGACCAATGTTCAGCGAGGGTTTTGTACTAGCTATTCTGCTATAACATTGATCATAACGTCTTTTTTGTTGGGCATCTATCTAAACTATTTCACTATTCTTATTTGATGCAGGCAGAGAATATTATGCTTGCAGATAAGCATAAGATAGAGAAAGAACAAAATGCTCAGCTAAGACATCAAGTTGCTCAGCTGTTACAGTTGGAGCAAGACCAAAAATTGCAGATACAACAACGAGATTCAACAATTCAGGCCTTGCAGGTTTGCCCCCTCGTTTTTTTGCTAAACACATGCAAGGTTGTGTGTTATGGGTTGTCACTTGACAATAGTTAGTTCTGTGAGTAAATTCTAATGCAGTTTAAAACTTCAAGTGGTTGATATTAAGTGGAGAATTTTCATTTAGCCTAATAAACAGAGAAATTTATGCTGAACTGAAGTTAATAAATATCAAATACCAATAAATCTAACAGCGACAATTTATTTATTGCTGCACTTTTCTTGATTGCCCTTTGTTAAAAACAATTGTTCCAACAAACGACAGTGGAAAACAAGCAAAACATCCGCTACTAAATTGTCGCGTTGAAGAAAATTCACTCACAGCCCTGGGCAGATCAGTATATATTCCATCACCTTAGAATTTTTCTATTCTTGGTCAGCATGACATAATGCATTAAGCTACTCTATGATTATATTTAGGACATTTACTGCGTGCCAAAGAATTGGTGGGCATGGGACTGTGTCAAGCGCAAAGGACCGGCTTTTAAGGCTAAAACAGTCCTACTTGGCGATTGATTGCATCTCAAGCTTTTGAGTGAAGCAACTGCCTTTGGCATCTCACCCATTGCGACCCAAACAAGGAGAATAAATAATAGGAGAAAATAACTATAAATTTATGCTTGCCGGCACTTAAGCACCATATATAATAGATTAATTGAACAAATTGCACTCTTACATAAAATACTATTTATAATTATCAGCTGCATTCAACCCAGAAAAGCCACCCTCACAGTGGGGACATCACAATTATGCTGTATCTTCTATAGGAACTACGGTTAAAGTAACTTTGTCATAAACTCATATGCATTATAGTTTCCTCGTTTTTTTCATGACAATACAAAAGGGGTCATTATTTAACAATCATTGTTTACCCCTTCTGTTGTAGGCCAAAATAAAAAGCTTGGAATCACAACTCAATGAAGCCCTTCATTCTAGTGAAACAAAGTCAATTGTTGGTTCAGAACCTGGACCTGGAACTCTAACAATTTACAAGGCAACTGGAGATGCAGTCGATTCTTCTGTAACCAAGAAACTTGAAGAGGAGCTCAAGAAACGTGATGCGCTTATTGAGGTGTGATATCTATGAAATTCCTGATTAATAGGCTTTACTATTTAAATGGCGGGTTTCTTAAGACGATCATGGTACATTGCTGTGGAGCTGATATTATTACATGTTTACTCGTCAAAGTTGTTAAATTTAAATAATGGGCTACACATAATACTAAGATGTCAACCGTGTTAGTTGGGTTTCATTTGCACCCTTATATGTAGCTCATTTGTCTCATATTTATCTAAAGTGAGACTTCTTATTTCACCCACTTCAACACTCTCCCTCGCGTACGAGCCTCACATTGAGCAACATAAACAGGCCCAATCAGAGATTAAAACCAACTTTGGTACCATGTTAAATTTGAATAATGGTTTGAGTTTTCACTACTAAAAAGTTAACCTTGTTAGTAGGGTTTCACTTGCATCATTATATGTAACTCATTTTGTTTCATATTTATCTAGTGTGGGGCTCCTTTTAGTAACGTTTCACTTGCACCATAATATGTAACTCATTTGTTTCATATTTATCCCATGTGTAACTTCTTATTTCACCCACTTCAACAATAGTATAGGAGTCTTTTTAGATGTGTTGTTTTTGAGTCTTGTTTCGAATTTTAGCACTATGATGGCACATGTCTCAAAAGATATAATGTAGATTTATGATGTGGCCATTTTATCCCTGCTTTTCTCCTCTCAAATGCTACAATGGGAGCTATATCTCACTCTCTTTACCCTCTTTAGTCTTAAGTCTACAATCTTCCCGTCTACCCTCCTCTTCTTTTCTCCTAGGTTTAGACAACTAATACAAAGAAAGCTTCCACTTATATTGATGGAAATGGAAGGTGTTCTAGTTATGAGGTGGATTGGTTAGTGTAGACATCTAGACACAATGTAGGGTGAAGAAATATTAATTGTTTTCATTTAAGACTTATGCTGAATAGGAAAAGGAAAAATAAGGGGAAGAAAGAGTATTGGATAGGAATGCATAAATGATAAGACAGAGTTCCATGCCTCCTGAACATACTGAGGCATATATTTTGAACAGATTCATAGTTTATTTGGAATCTTATAAACTTAAATCTGTTATACTAATTTCAGATGAATAGTAATACTGTAAACTTCAGTGTATGATACTAAAGATGGCAGTCAATGTGTTTTTTAAAGTTGTACAGTGGGCAAAGTAATGTAATAACAACTACAATCTTTGGATTTGGCTGGAGCTAAATGCTTCTAGGTTCACTCATAGAGCCAAATGGGGCATGACTCATGAGGACACAGTTCATATAATGATGATGAGCTTCATCTTGTATCTATTATCTATTTTTTTAATCCAACTTTTACGTATAAAATTTTAATCACTGCCGAGATACTAATATGAGAGCATAATGTCATTTTTTCAGAGGCTTCATGAAGAAAATGAGAAATTGTTCGAAAGATTAACGGAGAAAGCATCTTTGGTTCAATCTCCCCAGGTAGTTTGTTGTCTTGATTTTTGAATTACTCTTTTGTTTATGTTTTAGTGATGTGTATATTTCTAGTTGCAGAAAATAAATTGTATTCCAATTATTTCATATATAATGTAGGCATGTTTAACCAATTTCCCCATTATGCCTAGCATTCTAGCATAGCCATCGCCATATCAGATTTCCAAAGTTGTAAATGTTTTTGCTTTCTGACCTTAGTTTTAGCCAACCCACATTCTATACAATCTTTTATGGTTTTGTGATATCCTTTTGACTCAATGGTGTTGGTGTCGAATTGATTACATTTTAATGTATGTTTTTCAGCTGTAGAGGTTTGGCAACTTAAAATAGCCTAATTCACATTTCATGATATGAAGCTTTTCCTTCCTCTGTCTTTAAGCTAGATGATATTCTAAGCTCCATCGATGATATTCAGTCCATTTTGATGTTGACTAATGCATTATGTATTGGCCATTGAACGAGGCGTTGGAAGAAGTTTAATGATAATTAAGGATGATTCTTTGAAAAGTAGGAGCAAGTGTAAGGAAGTTGAGCCCAGAAGTTGATGACTTTAATGAAAGAATCCCCATAGTTTGGCATCACTTCCAACTCTGGGACTTGTAAATTTTTTATTGATTTATTTTAGTTGCTCCAATAACTTATTTGGTTGCTCAAACTGATGCATGGTCAGTCCTTCTAGACCCAGTGTAACTATACAAGTGATTGTCTAGACTCTAGAGTTTGCGGTTTGTTTGCCATGTCAGACAAGGTTGCAAAGATTGACTTTGGATCGTTGTCTTCACTAGTTTCTGTGTTCCTTATTGTTGTTGTATATTGTATATCTTTGTAAGCTTTATATGAATACTTACTTTAGTTTGTTCATTTTATTTTCCAGGTGTCTAGTCCATTATCCAGAAAACCAGCCAACATTCAGCCTCAGAATCTTGGGAGGTATATTTTGTAGTCCAATCTGAGGTTTATTATTACTGTTGTGTTTTTTCTCACATTTATATCATTACTGTTACTTCTCTGTCAATGTTCTTATTCAGGACTGATGATAATATCAATAATCAAGGGCGTTCTATGGATCTTGTTCCTTCACCTTTGCCGGTAGATAAGGCAACTGATGGCACAGTTGCTTTAGTCAAACCTAACTCTAAAACAACTCCAGCTGGAGAATATCTGACTGCTGCTCTGAATGACTTTGATCCCGATCAATATGACAGTATTGCTGCCATTTCTGATGGAGCAAACAAGCTTTTGATGCTGGTAGGCTTCGCTATTGCTTTGATAGTCAGATTTGACTTGGAACTATACTGTCAATTTATGATCTAAGCCCAGACAAGTTATTGCCATTATTACTTATCCCCTCTAAATTCAAACATATGATATACTCACTATAACACATTTTTGCATTGATGCATTTATAAATTATAGTGAGTATGTCAATTTATGATCTAAACCCAGACAAGTTATTGCCATTATTACTTTTCCCTTCAAAATTCAAACATATGAGATACTCGCTATAACACATTTTTGCATTGATGCATTTATGAAATATAATCTGACAGTAACTGTCCAATAATGATGATATTGCAGGTTTTGGCTGCAGTTATTAAAGCAGGTGCTTCTCGAGAGCACGAAATACTTGCTGAAATCAGAGATGCTGTTTTCTCTTTTATCCGTAAAATGGAACCAAAGAGAGTAATGGATACCATGCTTGTTTCTCGGGTAAGGATTTTATATATAAGATCTTTGCTGGCAAGATCACCTGAGCTGCAGTCCATCAAGGTAAAAGAGTACATTCCTCCACTCTTCTTTAAAAGGCTTTCTTTCATGTGGAGACTTGTGTTTTTATTATTATTATTTATTGATGTAACAATGAATTCATTTTGAATCGTAGGTTTCACCTGCTGAGTGCTTTTTGGAAAAGGCTAATACTGGACGCAGTAGGAGTTCCAGCAGGGGTAACAGCCCAGGAAGATCTCCTGTGCGTTATGGTGTGGAGCCGATCCAATGCTTTAAAGTAAATTTAAAGCCAGAAAAGAAGTCTAAATTTTCCTCAGTTGTCTTAAAGCTACGAGGAATGGAGCAGGTAGCTGCTTTTTTACAGTTTTTTATTTTTTATTGTTTATTTATTTCTTTTCTTGCTAAGGTGTCTAGAGCTCTTTGAGCACCATATCGGCTAATCTCTGGAATGACTAGCCCTCCATCCCACATGCATGTCTACTTGCTGAGATAAAATAATTGGGGATGAGGATGACCCCTAAGGTTTGTTGCCACATTTGGAAGTTGGAATTGCAAAGCCAACCAGTTGGAAGAAAGGAAAAAATTCAATGTTTTGTTGTCCTTAAAAGTTTTTTAGTTTTTACCATCTCTACCTATGTATACATTGCCGTGATACTTTGTGGAAATTATTTTTTATCAGCTGTTTCTTCATCTTCTGAATGACATTTGTCATTATTATTATGAAAAATGTGCAGGACTCTTGGAGACAGCAAATTACTGGTGGAAAGCTTAGGGAGATAACAGAGGAAGCCAAAAGTTTTGCAGTTGGAAATAAGTCTCTTGCTGCTCTTTTTGTTCACACCCCGGCCGGTGAGTTGCAGCGTCAAATTAGATCATGGCTTACTGAGAATTTTGACTTTCTTTCTATCACTGGAGATGATGCTCTTGGTGGCGCAACGGGTCAGTTAGAGCTTCTTTCAACTGCAATAATGGATGGTTGGATGGCTGGACTTGGTGCTGCAATGCCTCCCCATACAGATGCTCTTGGACAGCTACTGTCTGAGTATGCAAAGAGGGTTTACACTT
The DNA here is from genome assembly GCA_036897465.1 of Pelargonium australe. Lineage (NCBI taxonomy): Eukaryota > Viridiplantae > Streptophyta > Magnoliopsida > Geraniales > Geraniaceae > Pelargonium > Pelargonium australe. Next base: position 314 of record JAYMTH010003892.1, on the reverse strand, counting down.
CTCAATTGCAGCATTTGAAGGTACATATTGGTTTTAAGTGGAACCTCATATTAAATAGCTTTGCCGTACAAACACAATGAGAGTTGCTCAATTATGAGTGTTTAAATTGCGAGATGGGCATGAAAATACTTGAAGCAATTCCAATGGATACCCTATTATTACACATGGTTGTTGAATCATGATTCAAATCGGAAATCGGAATGCAAATTTTAAAATTCGGAATCGGGAATCGACTCGAATAGGAAGATTCATGTATAATCACACAAAACCTTTAGAAAGAGTTATATGATACATATATAATTTAATATTAGGAA
>JAYMTH010003891.1:0-10363 GCA_036897465.1 Pelargonium australe | reverse complement strand
TTTTCCATACCCATAATATATATAAATAATTTAACCTTAATTTCTTGGTCAACATTCTTCATGGGGTTGGTCAATAGCTAAATAAGACACTCAAAATTTATGGTCAATTGTTAGAAAAAGAAACCCATAGTTTTCTTCAACCATGCAATATATTCTATGGATGGAGAGGAGAAAAGCAAAGTTGTTGGCAATATTCTAACAAATGCTTCTCGTGATTCACAATTTCACACAACATTTGGTATAATATATACATAATTTAATTCAAATTTAAATATCAAATTTAATTAATACTATATGTAATTGACCACTAAAGAAATTTCCTACCATCCCTTAGTGACTATGCTGGACCAATAATTTTGTGTTGACTTTTCTACATTATGCAAATGTGACTTGTGTTTAATATGAATATTCAAATGAAAATAATGTCACAATTTTTTTTGTTTATTACCAGATTAAACATTTCCAATCTCTTATATCATACTTGAACGAAAGAAAAGTGACGAATGCACATTTTGTGCATGTGTTTTATATTCACGTTACTTTTAGATATTATCGATAAATTTATATATTTATCTATATCGGTAAACCTAGAGACATTTGTGGGAAAAAATAGTGGACAAAGTTGCATAGTCTTACAAACTTTCTCCATTAATAATGTAATTTATTTTTATTGTTTTGGTAAACAATGTAATTTATTTTAGTTTACATGGAAACTTATATAGTTTGTTTACAATAACATTTTATTGTTAGAAAAAATGTCTCCATTCAAATTAATGACACCTTTGAAACTATATGAATAAATTATTATTTTACAAATAGTAGTAGGGTCTATAGAAATGAGCATCATGAGTTTTTGAAAATGACTCCCACTTGCTATTGCCCAAAAAAGTTGTCATGATAAATAGGTTTGTGCAAATTCATTTAAAAAAACAAAAAAAAAAAAACAAAAAAAAAAAAAAAAAAAAAAAAAAAAACAACTAGCTAGGTGTAAGATTAGAACATTAGAACATAGGAGTGTACATTGAGTATCAAGAATTTCAACTGTTATAGATTGGTTGAGATTCTCGTCCAAGAGACAAACAAAATAAATATAGGTGAGACGTTCCACGCTCACAAATTCATTAGGACGGATATCAATGTTAATCAATAAAGACGGATATCAATGTTAATCAATGATGTTGCATCACTTCATTGACTAATAAATCATAACTGAGATTCTTTTGTTCGTGTATATATACATACATTAACACCTACACATTGTTGATTCATTCAAAACACCATTAACTTTTTTATATTTAAAAACAAGAAAATTTGTAACCAAAACCATCCAATATTTACCATTATATTTACCAATATATACACGTTACCTTTCAAATAACTCATTATTGTGATATGAAGTGACTTATATTTCAAATTCATCGTGCAATAAAAATTTGGTTTTAGTGCAATAATGTTCGTTGAAACAAGTGTCGATTTCTCAATGGCCGAAACACTTATAAACTTGTGTGCATCACAACGAGTAACCTCAATTTCGAAACGTAATTACTCTCAAATTAAAAATAAATGACAACGTGATTTTTGTGTTATAATTTTGCTCCTACTTGTATTTTTGAAGGGAAAAAAAACAAGAATGATTCACTGAAAAAAGCAAGGAATCAAAGTGATTTTCTGGCCTACCAAACTGGTGGCACAATAATAAGATAATGTCTAGTCTAGTTGTGTAGTGAAACACTACTTTATTTTATTTTTTTTCAATTTTATTTTTAACAAACTTTATACCATTATTTTTGCTACTTTATAGAATAATAAAAAAAAAAGAATTTGAGCACACCAATATTTTTGCTATTTTCATCAACTATTTCAAAAAATTGGCAAGCCCTCCACTTTTCCAATAATGGCATTTAGCTCCTCATTTTTGCTAATGCTAATAGGCTAATTAGCTTATATTGAGGTTTGGTTCAAATTTTTTTTTATCGACACGAGTGTTTTGTATCGAAAAAAAGTTTCAACTGTTGGGTTTAACACCGTTATGTATTACTTGAAAATAAATTGTATGAAAATGCAACAATTTTGTTAAAAATTAGAGATTTTATGTTAAGAATCTAATAACACTCACAACTTAAAAAATATTATTTAATCACAATCTTCTGTGAAATGCATGAATAAGATCATAAATAATGGTCAAAACCAGCAATCAATCATAAGCACACAACAAATTTTGTTAAAAAACTGGTTGTGTTCTCGGACTGCACTCTTGCGTTTCGTTTGATTGAACTCACTTTTACGTTTTGTAATACATTATTTTGGGACTAGAAGCGACATACATAAAAACAAAAACAAAAACAAAAAAAACACACTTTTATAAATGAGTTAAGGTTTTATGTTTTGAGAACCTAGCTAACTATTAATTAGATTAGCAATTATTTAACCAAAGCAAGTATGGTGCCTAATCAGACTCCAAAACCGAACAAGATCAATCAATGAACAAAGTGAATGAGAAAAAATTATGTTTTTCTATTTTTTCCAACAAGAAACTTAAAACATATATATAGTTTGCGCAAAATATGATTACGAAATTGCAAATAAAATGTCTCTATACAATCTCGGAATAACATAAAGCGATGGAGCTCATGGCAAAACAATAAGTTTTAACTGTTGATCATCTGTTTCTAACATATCGGTCTATTTTCAAGTTTCTACCGGTTACGAACACGTAACTTCTGCTCTAGAGTGATCCCTCACTTGACTTTATAGGTTGGGCAACTATAGTTGTTGAAGTAAAAATGACTTTGATTGTTCTTCAATTGGTATTCACAAGATTTATATTTAAACCATTATTAGCTAATTAAAATGGTTTGCTTGAAAATGTAATATAGAATAGGGTAACACCAAAATTGAGTGAATGATGCAAGAAAATGACATCCAAAGTGATACCACAAATCTATAAAATGTTGGCAAAATAACATCTATAATTAAAACTAATGTCACGAATTAATGTGGACAAATTTTGTATCGGTAAATAGTTCAAATTCATAAAATTATAAACTAACACATTCATTCAATTGATATCATGTTTTAACAAATTCAACTCAATTATATAATTAAAATGAAATAAATGAACTAATATGCAAAATGACACAAACATTTTTACTCATTAGTTTTCTTTAAATAATAATTATAAAATAAAAACAATTCACACAACTCTAAAACTAGTTATACCAACTTCATTAATTATTCAATTAAAAATAATGTGCACACTATCTTCTATTAAACTTCTAGAAAACAAAATTGCTGCAACATTATATATAAATTGACATAACCTTGAGGGACATGTGCAACAAATATTATATTTCTTTCAAAATCTTCTTGATATATATATAAACTTTAACATTTTTTTTATGAAATGATCTAGAAAATGAGATCATCAAGTTGTTATTATTATTTTTGGAGTGAGCTATGTAGAAATGGAAATAGATAGGTAGTGGTTCATTTGCTATGGGTGACCATATCACCATTTATGATACAAATAAAGTGGCACCAAAATATCTTGATATTTCTTCTTCTCTCAATTATTATTTTTTTTTAACTTTTTTTTTGTTTCCATGGTTTAAAAACATATATAACTTTAAAATTTTAGGGTACAAAAATAACATTGTGATTAATGACAAACTCATGCCAATTTCTAGGCTATAGAGGAATCAATATTAGCTAAAGTGGGATAAGGACCACACTAGCATATTGTACTCACATTTAGTCTAGTCATTTTCTTGTCCATCATCAAATGGTATGTTTCAAGAGTTGATGGATATTGAATTGCTAGGTGAAAATAGTTCTTCCAAATGTCTCGAGATTAAGTCTTGGTTGACACACTTACTTATAAAAATAATAATTACATTTCATATTTTTTGCACCGATAAATATATCTAAATCTATCAAAAAAATATGTCTGAAATACTATACATACATGTGCAAAACACATGTACCTTCCATACACGCGCCATTTATCTTCTTAAGAACCGATAAGTTTCATATTACTAATATAAGCTTGTAACTTAATGCCCATGATTTCAATATATTTTTTTTTTTCAAAACAGACGACAACCACAAACTTTTCTAAATTCTTTCCGCTAGTTGAATCCAATTAAAAATAAAAATAATTGAAATTGAAATTAAAAGTCGTATTACCACATCTAGCGTACAAGAGATAAGAAATGATTATTTTTGTTAATTTAACGGCATAATAGATTTGAAAACATTTGTAATAACCATTTATTACAAAAATCTTAAAAACCACATGCATTAAACGATGACGCAAGGAAATGAAGCGGACAAACCCGTACCCTAGCCCGACTCTAAAGTAGTTTCATGTTGGTCATGTTCGGGGTCGGGTCGAGTAAAAAAAATAAGGTCGGATGTCCGGTACTCGCTAGTTCAAGTCCAAATTGTCAGCTCTAGTTGAAACTCACCGATGAGTAGGGACGTGGTTTCCATTGTAATGAAAGGGAAGGGCATAAAGGTAATTTCACTTCAAAAAGGAAAGAAAAAAAAACAGCACTTTCTATTAGGCTTCCTAGACCGCGTCCTTAATCAGAAACCTGAAACTCATTGTTTGACTCAGCCCATTATCTTTGAAGTCTCACTCCAAAAAATAAAAAAATCAATTTTTAATTTTTTTTTTAGAAATTGTTTTTGTTTCCTAAAACCAAAAACCCAGAAAAGTAAAAGGAAAGCTGTCACAAATTAGGAAATAAACTAATTTGAAAAACGTGTGAGCACTGGCCGGTGTGTGTGTCTACGCTTATATATAGTTATATACAACACTCTCGAATCATAATCGATCAATCACCAACCAACCCACCACTAAATTCATCACCAAACACACAAAAGATCACATCTTTATTCGTTTTCTCGACGAATCTCAGTGCTTTACAGAGTGATCCACGATGGCACTAGCCAAAGAAATCATGGGTTCTTCTTTACTCGATCGATCTTCGTTTCTGTGTTCTTCAAGCTCGAAGCTTTTTTATTTTCAGAGCCAGAGGAAGAGCCGGTTCTGGGTCGGTCCGGGTCTGGGTGGGACCAGGAGTGTGAGTTTGAGGACTAGTTTTCGAGGTCCTGTGGCTGCGATCAGCGAGGATTTGGTGAGGTCGGCGACGACGAGTTCAGCGCCGGCGGCGGCGGAGAAGGCGGCGAAGGTGAAGGTGAGAGCTTCTGTGACGGTGAGGAACAAGAGTAAGGAGGATTTGAAAGAGACTATTGTGAAGCATTTGGATGCTTTTACTGATAGGATTGGGAGGAATGTTGTGCTTGAGCTTGTTAGTACTGAGATTGATCCAAGTAAGCTGCTGGTTTTAATGCTGTTGGTTTGGATTCAGATTGGTGTTTCTTTGTGACACTTGTTGACTTTTTTTTGTTGTTTTCTATTTTGGGTTATCAACCTTTTTTTTGTGTTTGCTAGCTCAAATGGATCATTATTGTGTTGGTGGTACTGAAATTTGATCTCATTTTCTCCATCTGGGTGTCTCTCAACTGTTGTTGATTTTGCTTCAAATTGATGGTTTTTTGTGACTCTAGTTTGCTTTGTTGAGTTATCAACTCTGTTCTTGAGCTTGTTGGTACTGAAATTTGATCCAAGCAAGCTCATTTTCTCCACCTGGGTGTCTCTCAACTGTTGTTGATTTTGCTTCAAATTGATGTTTTTTGTGTGTCACAAGTGTTCTTTGTTGTGTTATCAACTTTGTTCTTGAGCTTGTTGGTACTTAATTTTGATCCAAGTAAGCTCATTTTTCCCATTTGGGTGTCTCTCAAATGTTGTTGATTTTGCTTCAAAATGAACATTTTGTTCAACTAGTTGACTTTTTTTTGTTGTTGTTTTCTTGGCCATCAACTTTTTTCTCTGGTTTTGCACTTGTTTATGTCTTCAAATTGATAATTTTTGTGCCACTAGTTGTCTTTTTTACCTAGTTTTCTTCCATAGATTATCAACTTTGTTGTTCGATTTTGTAGTTTTAAAGGTCATCAAATTGATTGAAGATTGTTACTTTTTGTTGTAGGAACCAAAGCTCCAAAGAGAAGCAATGGAGCTGCGCTTAAGGATTGGTCAAAGAAATTGAATGTTAAAACCGAGAAGGTTCATTACACTGCTGAGTTCACAGTAGATTCAGATTTTGGAGTTCCTGGCGCAATCGCCTTAACCAACAAGCATCAGAAGGAGTTTTTCTTGGAGAGCATCACAATTGAAGGCTTAGCATGTGGTCCCGTCCACTTCCCATGCAACTCGTGGGTGCAATCGACGAAAGATCATCCCGGGAAGAGGATATTCTTCTCCAATGAGGTACTAATCATCCCTTGTTCTTGATTGATCCATGTGAAAATTAATTAGTAAAAGTCCTACCAAGTTTATGTTGAAAAGTCCATTCCACAAAGTATATTATAACTTGACAATGTGTCGGGTTTGTGTGATGGAAATTATAAAATTGAGTCCTACCAACCTTTTAAAAAACTGCAGCCATATTTTAAATTGATTTGGAATTAGACATTGAAAGTTCTTACACTATAGAGAAAAGATAAAGATAAAGAAACCCATAACAGCAATTGATATCTTTATCGATCGGTGATTTCTTAGCATGCCTAGCTCAAACAATATCGTTGATTTTTTTGTGATTATATTGTGATCAGCCGTACTTGCCACATGAAACGCCCGCGGGACTAAGAGGTCTGAGAGAGAAAGAGCTCAAAGACCTAAGAGGCGATGGTAAAGGAGTTAGGAAGTTATCTGATAGAGTATACGACTATGACATCTATAACGATTTGGGAAATCCCGACAAAGGAATTGATTTGGCTCGGCCAAAACTTGGAGGCAAAGAAATCCCTTACCCTCGAAGGTGCCGCACTGGTCGTGTTCCTTCTGATACTGGTGAGTATTGCCATCTTGATGATTCAAAATATAGAGGACTAATGCAACGACTTACGTATGTATAATATATTCCCTTTTTCTTGTCATAGATATGAACGCGGAGTGTAGGGTTGAAAAGCCAACACCATTGTATGTGCCTAGAGACGAGCAATTCGAGGAGTCGAAGATGAACACATTTTCGGCTGGTAGGTTAAAGGCGGTGCTCCATAACTTGTTACCATCCTTGAAGGCGAGCCTCTCGTCTCGTAACCACGATTTCAGTGGATTTTCGGATATTGATAGCCTGTACAAAGAAGGGATCCTCCTCAAATTAGGGTTGCACGAAGAGTTATTGAAGAAGCTTCCAATGATGGTGGATTCAGGCGAAGGGCTTCTCAGATACGACACACCCCTAATAGTCTCGAGTAAGTACTCTATAACCATCAAAATCTTTTAAGGTCATATCGTTAAATTCATGATTGCTGAGACACCACAAAATAATCTAAATTAGATACTGTCATTTTGTTGTATTCGTGGCCCTCGTGTTTCATGACAAATAATATTTATTTCGATGCTGAACAATAATAGCATTTGATAGTAGATTAGTTGGAAATAGAAGCAACCAACCTTTTCTTTTGTCTGGTTTCTATCAATATTTGTCTGTTGGAATTAAGACGAAAACTCAATCCAAGTCAAGGGTTGAAAATATATATATATCTTCATGTACCTTTGTCACATGATTCATGACCATTTTGCTAATCTGAGAAATGATTGTGACCTACAGAGGACAAATTTGCCTGGTTGCGAGATGACGAATTTGCCCGTCAAGCCTTGGCCGGGATCAACCCAGTCAACATCGAGAGGCTTGAGGTGTTTCCCCCAGTAAGCAAACTAGATCCCGAAATCTACGGTCCACTCGAGTCTGCCCTCAAGGAAGAGCATATTTTGAGCCATCTCAGCGGCATGTCAGTGCAACAGGTAATTTTCCAAACCAATCTTCTATTATGTTATGAATAAGTGTCGGTTTTAGGTTATTCAAAAGAATTGGAACATTGTGCAAAATGACTTAACTAACCTTATTGACTTTTTTTTTTTTTGAAAATAAACCTTATTTACTTGTTTGTATACTCGTTGGAATAATAGATTTGGAGTATTCATTTACTAACTTGAGAATGATAAAAAGGTTAAAGGGTATAACTGTAAAGTACAATGATTTTTTTACTATGAAATTGTAAAAAATCTGCAACGACGCTTATTCAGAAACGGAACTATTATCAGCTATGTGATTGTTAACAAAATTATTTGTCTTGTGATTTGCACAGGCCTTGGAGGAAAATAAGCTGTTTATCGTAGACTATCACGACGTTTACCTCCCATTTATTGACCGAATCAATGCCCTAGATGGCCGAAAAACCTATGCAACCCGTACTATATATTTCTTGACCCCGAAGGGAACTCTTAAACCGGTAGCCATAGAGCTCAGCCTTTCACCATCCGGACCTAGTCACAGGTCGAAGCGTGTGGTTACGCCTCCACACGATGCCACTGGTAGTTGGATTTGGCAGCTCGCCAAGGCCCACGTGTGCTCCAACGACGCAGGTGTCCACCAACTTGTTAACCATTGGTAAGCAAAAACGCGTAAAACTTAGTAATGTAGAAATGTTGTATGTTGGAGTTGAATTAGTCGATGCGTTTAGTTTTTTTATTAGACTAACTTGTGTGAATGCTGATGGTTTTGTGTAGGTTACGCACTCACGCGTGCATGGAACCGTTTATACTTGCGGCTCATAGGCAATTGAGTGCAATGCATCCCATTTTCAAGCTCTTGGATCCACACATGAGATACACACTGGAAATCAACGCTCTGGCCCGACAAAACCTGATAAATGCTGATGGTGTCATCGAGGCTTGCTTCACTCCTGGTCGCTATTGTATGGAAATCAGCGCTTCAGCTTATAAGAACTGGCGGTTCGACAAGGAAGGCCTCCCGGATGATCTCATCCGAAGGTATGGATCTGATTTATTTGTTAAGTTGATGTGATTTTTGAAATATATGTTAACCGAGAAAAGGGAATGTGTACAATGTTGTTAGAGAAACCTAAAATCGATATTAGGTCTCTAACTATTAGCTGGTCCTCGACATAGTATTATGGTCTCATTAGCTTAAACTTTTGTTATGGTGATTCTGATCAGAGTTATGTTTTTTTTTTTTTTTTTTTTGGTTTCAGGGCCTAATGGCATAAAGCTCATTCTCGAAGACTACCCATATGCCAGTGACGGGCTCCTAATTTGGTCAGCTATTGAGAACTGGGTACGCACTTATGTCAACCACTACTACCCAAACCCGAGCCATATATGCAACGACAACGAGCTACAAGCATGGTACTCCGAGTCCATCAACGTAGGCCACGCTGATCTCAGCGAGGAGCCCTGGTGGCCAACGTTGAAGAACGGTGAGGATCTCACCGCCATCCTGACCAAAATCATATGGCTCTCCTCGGCGCAGCATGCTGCACTCAACTTCGGGCAATACCCTTATGGTGGGTACGTCCCAAACCGGCCACCCCTGATGAGGAGACTCATTCCTGACGAAAACGACCCCGAGTACAAAAACTTCCTATCCGACCCGCAAAAGTACTTTCTCTTGGCATTGCCAAGCTTGCTCCAAGCAACCAAGTTCATGGCTGTGGTGGACACACTCTCTACCCACTCCCCCGACGAGGAGTACCTAGGCGAGCGGCAACATTCCTCCATTTGGTCGGGGGACGCGGAGATCGTCGAAGCGTTCTACGAGTTCTCATCGGAGATCGGGCGGGTGGAGAAGGAGATTGAGAGGAGGAACAATGACCCTAGCTTGAGGCATAGGTGTGGAGCTGGTGTGTTGCCTTATGAATTGCTTGCACCAAGTTCAGAGCCTGGTGTCACATGTAGAGGTGTACCAAATAGTGTGTCAATATGAGCCAATGAGGCTCACTCTAGGGGTGTTCGTGATTGGGCCTAAACCGAAAGTTTAGGACCATTTGGACCGTCCTGACCTAATTTGATCAGGACGGTCCAATTCTGAACTGATGAACACTCCTACCTACCTCTAGATAGTATATAGATTTGATGTTATTGTAGAAGATTAATTAAGATGCATGGTCATGACATGAATATGTGTTAAGTGACCATTTCTTGTTAAGAAGATGTGTTTGTATGTAGAGAGAGAGAGGAAGGTGCATTTTGGTGCCCTAGGTTTTAACTTAGAAGGGTTGTGTATATGCAAATAGATGGTTATATGTAAGTAGTGTTCTATGATATGAATATAATAAAATTGTTCAAATTTTCCAAAATATTATTTTAGTGAAAATAATGGATTATATTTCAAAATAATCACTTTGTTTAGACAAATGTTTTTTTTTTTTTTTTAACTAATTAGTTGAGCTACACAAGAGGGGGTAGTTCTCCCCTTTAAAATTCTGCTCCCCC